>JZSA01003730.1:0-67051 GCA_000956155.1 Cotesia vestalis | reverse complement strand
TAAATATTTTACAAATTTTCAAAAAAATTAAATAATTTTTCAAGAAATTGTGATATTCAACTTTGTTTTTTTTAATTGTTCATTTTTTTATATATTTAAAAAAAAAAGAAATATATCTATAAAATCAAATAGAAATTTAGTTCAAAAAAAAGAAAATTAAAATAGATGATCTCACTTGTAAATTTTTTACAAATTTTCAAAAAAATTAAATAATTTTTCAAGAAATTGTGATATTCAACTTTGTTTTTTTTAATTGTTCATTTTTTTATATATTTAAAAAAAAAAGAAATATATCTATAAAATCAAATAGAAATTTAGTTCAAAAAAATGAAAATTAAAATAGATGATCTCACTTGTAAATATTTTACAAATTTTCAAAAAAATTTATCAATTTTTTAGAAAACTGTAATATTCAACTTTTTTTTTAATTGTTTTTTTTTTATGTACTTTTAAAAAAAAATATACATCAAAAAAAGATAAAATAAAAATTTTATCCAAAAACATAAGAGCCAAAATTTTTTCCACCTTTTGAAGGTAAAAAATCTATCAAAATCTTTATTTTTTTCTTTCACTACATTTTTTATGTAGCTTAATTTTTATTCTGCTCATTATTTACATTACATTAATGAAATTTCATATTACATTGTTTACTGTCTACAAATAGTATTATTATATACTTATAATAATGTTCTTGAACGAGCTTAGGCTCTAAAATCAAAACAACTCATTTATCTATCCATCTATCATCACACCCAATCTACTAGCTGTTGATTACTTCTTCACTCAAATGATAATAAATGAATTTTTTATTGAAGATCATTACACGAGCTCAGAATCCTCTGGACAAAAGACGGCGTACCAATTGAAAATGCCCGTATCTCATACAGCTTCAATGACTTGTGGAACAGAACCCTGGAGCTTATTTCAGCTAATCTAACGTACACTGGAGTCTACACATGTCATGTAACGCTTCGCAGTGGAGGATATCCGATGATTAATGCCAGTGCCAGAGTTGACGTCTTCGAAAAGCCTACGTTTGCCAACGAATTGAAACGGGAGACACACGGTGACTATGGATCCGCTGTTACGATTCCTTGCGAAGTTGTTGGCGTTCCTATGCCTAAGATTAGTTGGTACCACAATGCCGAACCAGTTGATTCTTTCATTGGAACCAAGTAAGCCTTGCATCTCTTTAACCATTAAATTATCTAATTAAACTACTAGCTATTTTTATTTAATTAAAATTTTTAATTAATTTAAGGTTTGATATGAAAGAAGATGGCTCGCTGGTTATCAATCGCCTAACGATGGATTACGCAGGAATGTTTCAATGTCTGGCGTCAAACGATGCGGGTGAATCTTCTAGTTACACTTGGCTAAAAGTCAAGAGTTAGTATTTAATTTATTATCTTTTTATTTTAATATTAATCATCAATTATCAATTAATTAAACAAAGTTAATTAGTTGCTAAAAGTAACGCGTAATTTATACGACTGATCTGTGTATTTTTGTATGTAATCGGCTAAACAGCAAGTGAATCCGGAATGAACTTTGTGAAGAGAGTGCCCAGATGGGCTGCAGGCTACCGAGTAGTCAGGGTACGACAGTCCGACCGGCGCTTTGAATTCACTCATTACCCAGAGAGTAAGATTTAAAATACGAAGATGATAAAAAAATCCATGGCATACTCGATTCAACGAGAGATAAAGCTTTTGTTTTTTTTTTTTTTTTACTTAGTTACAACACGTTCTGTAGATAATCAACAGAAACAAACATTTTTTTTTATTTTTTAGTTTGTTCTATATATTTACAATCACTAGGCACAGCTTGACGTGCAACACCTTTTTTTTATCATTGCTTGTTTACATTTTCATTTTATCCAACTCATTATCACTTGTGTTGTGTGCATTGTCATCGAAATCACTATGTTCCAATTCCTTAATCCATTTTTTTTATAAATTATTAAGTGCAGTAGTTACGAGTCAAGGAATGCTGAGTCGTGATATTAGATGCCGACTTTTTTTACGAGGAATTTATGGGACGCATCTGTTTTTTTTTTGTTTTTTATTTTTTATTTCAATCAATTAAATACACTTTAGATATTCACGCATGAGATTGACAAGTTAAATTTTTTATTGAATTTAATTTTTTTATTTTTTTCAATTACAGCTTCGACGCCAATTATGGAGACTGGTCCAAAGAATATAACTGTTTTGGACGGTAAAGATGTGACAATTGTCTGCAGAGCTGTTGGCGCACCGATCCCTAATACAACTTGGATTTTTAATGGTAAAATATTTTTATTATTTAAAAAGATTTTATAGATTAATTTAAATTGGCCAAAAAAAATTCAAAGGTGGTCAAAAAATTATTTTTATATAATAATTAGCAACCTTGCAGTCACTTTGTGACTGCCGTGACTTGTGAACTATAAATAAATAAAATTTTGCTTTATTAAGTAATGACTTTTGTTAAATTGCACGGTGTTTTTTTAAATATTGAAGTTTTTAAAGATATAAGCTCATCCCGATGTTACACTCATCAAAAGCTTTAATTTAAGTACCCACATACATTTTTCATATATTTTATATATTTGATATATTTCATATATATGATATTTATAAAATATATGAAAAGTGCATGTGGGTACTCAAATGAAAGGTCTCGATGAGTGTAACATCGGGATGAGCTTGAATTTTTAAAAATGTCAATATTTCACAAGATAAAAGGCCATTTCTCAATTACGTATCTAGAGATAGAGAATTTTCGAATGCAGCCTAAATACTTATCATCATAAATTGATTATTGGTGAGAATGATATGAAACCTTGAATAAGCACAACTCCAGGTCAAGATTTATCTAACGATACCAAATTTATTCATAAAAACCCATTTTATCATATAAATACACTGGCTACAAAATTTTGCTTATTTTTTTAATAACATAGATTAATTAATTACTATAAAAAATAATAATTTTTCTGAGTATAGTAATTAATGTATTAAAATTTCATATAAAAGTATCTCAGATATTGATTTGAATATAATAAAAATTTTTCAAATATTTAATCTAAAAAAATATTTAAATAAATGCTTACAATTGAATGATTAAATAATTAAAATAAATTATTTTCAGATACAATACCAGTGGAAATAGCCGGTCGTGTTCAACTGCTCGATACAGGGGACCTTTCAATCTTAGCAGTGAACGTGAATGACGCAGGAAAGTATACTTGTGTACGTTCGAACGATGCGGGCTCGGTCAATGGCTCAGGTTATCTGTCAGTTCACGTTCGAACCCAAATCATCCGACCTCCGAGCGACACATCAGTACTTTTGGGACACACAGCAAAGCTTGAATGCAAAGTCTCGAATGACCCAAGTGTCCCGTATGACATCGACTGGTTTTACAACTCCCAGTTGATAAATCGAGCTAGTTCTCGGATAAAAATGCGGCATGACGGGACATTGGAGATCGGCGCAGTCCGCGCATCTGACGTCGGCGATTACACCTGTTCTGTGCTGTCTCCAGGTGGTAATGAGACACGCAGTGCAAGGCTGAGCGTGATAGAGCTTCCCTTCGCTCCAATGAAGGTAGTTGCGGAACGCGTGGAGAGTATTTCCCCGCGATCTGTCAACGTTACTTGGGTGCCAGGTTTTGACGGCAACAGCCAGATCAAGAAATTTGTAGTTGAACGTCGAGTGGTACCAGAAACTGGACCCATAGCCGATTCTCTGTCAAACTGGGTCGTGGAAAATGACAATGTGTCTTCTGAAGTTCGCTGGTGTCTTTTAGAAGAGTTGAAAGCGGCTGCTGCTTATCAATTTCGGGTTACAGCTGTCAATCTCGTTGGCGAGGGACCTCCTTCTGAGCCGAGTAACGTTGTGATTCTTCCCCAAGAACCGCCATCAGGACCACCCGTTGGATTCGTCGGGTCAGCTAGATCTGATTCTGAAATTATCACTCAATGGCAGCCGCCGTTAGACGAGCACTGTAACGGCCACATCCTTGGTTACATTTTGAGGTACCGCCTTCACGGTTATTACAATCAAAGTCCCTGGATAATTCAAAATATCACCAATGAAGCTCAAAAAAATTATTTGCTGTCTGATTTAATCACCTGGAAAGATTATCTTGTACAAGTTGCTGCGTACAATGACAAAGGCGTCGGTGTCTTTACAGAGGGATTGATCATCAAGACGAAAGAAGGAGTTCCTGAAGCTCCACCGACTAATGTTAGAGTTAAAGCGATAAATTCAACGGCAGTCCAAGTCTGGTGGAAACCGCCAAATCCCCAGAAAATAAACGGCATCAACCAAGGATACAAGTTACAAGCTTGGACGGGAGGAAATTTCAGCGAAGAAAATGAATTCAAAGCCATGAAAGTACCACCGAGTCTTTTCGACCCGCTTGCTGAGCAATCAGCTATTATAAGCGGGTTAAAAAAGTACGCACTGTACAACATCACGGTTCTCTGCTTCACCGACCCGGGTGATGGCCAGCGAAGCAATCCAATCGAAGTGAGAACCAGCGAAGATGTGCCGAACGAAGTTGAACATCTACAATTCGATGATATCAGCGATCGCGCATTGACTGTAAAATGGAGTCCGCCAAGTGAAATAAACGGAGTGCTAACAAATTATCAGCTAAAATACATGATAAAAGACTTACCGGAGTCAACGCGAGTTTTGAATTTCACTGCAGATGTCTTGTCGAGTAAAGTAGAGCAACTTCAGCCAACTACGCATTACAAATTTGAAGTAATTGCCTGGACATCAAAAGGCCCGGGAAAGCCGCGAGTTGCTACAATTCAATCAGGCGTTGAGCCAGTTCTTCCAGAACCACCATCGAAATTAGCTCTTTCTAACATCGATGCGTTTTCAGTGGTTCTTCAGTTCACACCAGGCTTCGACGGTAACTCCTCGATCATCAAGTGGACCGTTGAAGCGCAAACAAAACGTAATACCACGTGGTACAATATTTATGAAGTATCCGATCCGGATGCCAGCACAATTACTGTCAGTGGACTAACTCCATTCATGCAGTACAAACTGCGTTTGATTGCCAACAATGTCGTAGGTGCTTCTAAGCCTTCTGAGCCAACAAAGGAATTCCAAACTATCCAAGCTCCACCTTCGCATCCACCTATGAATGTCACTGTTCGCGCGATGAGCGCTACTGAATTACGCGTACGGTGGATTCCCCTTCAGCAGCTGGAGTGGTACGGCAACCCACGAGGCTACAATGTCACTTATACCGAAGTACGGACCAACAAGTCTCAGAGTATCACCATCGATGATCACACTGCCAACTCCTACGTTCTGGAAAATATGGAAGAGTTCGCACTTTATGAAATTGTAATGCAGGCATTTAATGATGTTGGATTTTCTTTACCGAGTCCAAAAGCCATCGAGAGGACTCGCGAATCTGTTCCGTCAGTGGGACCATCAAACGTCGAAGCTAACGCAACTTCCTCGACGACAATACTCGTTAAGTGGGGCGAAGTCCCCGTGGAGCATCAGAATGGACAAATTGAGGGCTACAAAGTTTACTACAGCGCAAATGGACGCTCTTCATTTCAGTTTAGAAACATCCCGAAGAACACAACGTTCACCACGACTCTGACGGAATTGAAAAAATTTGTCCAGTATCACATCCACGTGCTGGCTTACACGAGACTCGGAGACGGAGCTCTCAGTACTCCACCAGTTCGAGTTCAGACTTTTGAAGACGTTCCAGGACCTCCGTCAAATGTTTCTCTGCCTGATGTGAGTTTCTCCAGCGCTCGGATTATCTGGGACACGCCTGAAGATCCCAATGGCGAGATTTTAGGCTACAAGGTTATGTACTATTTAAATAACAGCCAAGAAAGACAATTTTCCAAGGAAGTTGAGGCTGAAGCACGAACTTTCACTGCCACTGGTCTTGAGTCAGAAAAGCACTACATGTTCTCAGTTACAGCTCAGACAAAACTGGGCTGGGGAAAGACTGCGTTTGCCCTGGTGCTGACGACAAATAACCGTGAGAGACCTCAACCTCCGTCGACGCCCCAGATCAGCAGGTCTCAGGTACAGAGCAGACAGATAACATTTGCTTGGACACCTGGAACTGATGGATCAGCGCCTCTGCGTTATTACACCGTCCAAAAGTCTGAGAATGCTGGAGCCTTTCAAGTTATTCCCGAGCGAGTTGATCCGTCTCTCACGTCCTACACTGTAAATAATTTAAAACCGTTTACATTTTACCAGTTCCGGATTCAAGCGACGAATGACATCGGCCCGTCGGAGTGGAGTGACGAGTCTGCTCAAGTTCAAACGCTTCCTGCGGCCCCTTCGCGGGGAGTAACTGGGCTTAAAGTTGTTCCAATTACTACGACGAGTATCGAAGTTCACTGGGACATGATCGAGGAGGTCCACTGGAGTGGAGATCACAATACCGGAGGCTACCGAGTCGTTTATCAGCCGGTTTCAGACTTTCCGACAGCGCTTGAAGCCACGCCGAAACAAGAAATTCATGGGATCAATCAAACTAAAATGATTTTAAGCGATTTAATGGAAGACAGAAATTATGAAATTGTTGTGCTGCCGTTCAATTCCGAAGGAGACGGCCCGCCAAGTCCGCCGGTCACTGTCTACGTCGGAGAAGCTGTACCCACTGGAGAACCTCAGGGTCTGATAGCTGAGCCGATTTCCTCGACGGAAGTGTTTCTAAAATGGAAACCACCGCAAGCGAACATGCAGAATGGTGACTTGCTTGGGTACAAAATATTTTACTTGGTCACAGACTCGCCTCAGGTGTTGGAGAAGAAACAAGAAGAAGAAATCGAAGTCGTACCAGCTACTTCTCTTCAGCACAGTCTAGTTTTTCTTGACAAGTACACTGAGTACAGAGTACAAGTTTTAGCTTTTAATCCTGCGGGTGATGGTCCGCGCTCGCCGCCGATTACTGTTCGAACGAAACAAGACCTACCTGGACCACCCAGCAATCTTCACTTCACTGAAATTACTATGACGAGTATGCGTGTGACTTGGGACCCGCCAAAACTTCGCAATGGAGAAATTGTCGGTTATGTGGTTACTTATGAAACTGCTGAACAAAATGATAAGTTTAGCAAGCAAGTAAAGCAAAAAGTCACCGAAACTAGTCTTCTGGTTCAGCCGCTTGAAGAAGAAGTTACTTACACGTTTATGGTACGTGCTCTGACGATTGATTTTGGCCCTCCTGTGTCAGGCAATATTACCACTGGTCCTCAAGAAGGCTCTCCAATGGTTCCGACAGCTCTTACTGTCAGTAAAACTGTCTCCAGTGTCGAGTTGAAATGGAAAAATGGGGCTTCTGGGAAAGGACCTATTCTTGGTTACTACATTGAAATCCGTAGAAAAGGTAACATTATAATTTTTTATTATTTATTATTTATTTAATTCCAATCAATTTATTTAGATTGAAATTGCTGAGTAAAATTTAAAATCTATATAATTGAGAGAATAAGGAAAATTTTGTCTCCGAGGTATTTATATAATTAAATGAATTTTTTTAATTGAATTTAGTATCATTGGAAAGGTTTTGGCCTAAATTTGTGCCTTTTTGATATTTCATATGCTTTTCAACAATAATTTATTTATTATGATAAATTTTCAAAGTAGTTGTATAAATAAATTTGAATACCGAGATAAGCGTTATTTGTTCGTTTTGTTTTGTTCATGTCAATGTGGTTAAAAGTCAAAAATTAATTTATATAATTAAGAGACTAAGAAAGATTTGGTAATTATTTACAAGTGGGGTCAACCCCATTTTGGATCATAACTAGGTGAAAAATTAACATTTTCAAATTTTTTTTTTATACTGCTTGTTTTTACGGAGCATTTATGATAAAAAATGTCGTGAAATAAAAAAACAAAGATTTCGATAGCTTTTTTGCCTTTTAAAGTTGGAAAAAATTTTCGTGCTCATGTTTTTGAATAAAATTTCTATTTTATCTTTTTTTAATGTTTTGATTATATTTTCTTTTTAAAAAGTACAGCAAAGAACAATTAAAAAAAAAAAAATTAAGAAAATATATAAAATTTGTTAAAATTGTGATAATCAACCTTTTTTTTTTAAATTATTCTTTTTTTATGTAATTTTCAAAAAAAATATATCAATAAAATAAAAATATCGTTCAAAAAAATTAAAATTAAAATGGTTGGCCCCACTTGTAAATATTTTTTCTAAATTCTTTATTTTTATTTAACAAATAAATTAGGAGTAAAAAAATATTTAAAAAAATTGCACTTAAAATTTGAAAATGTGAATTTTATCATAAATTTTTTTTATAAAAATTTATTTATTAAATAAAATTAAATTCAAACATAGTTAAGTAACTGTTAACTTGAATGTAATTTTTTATTTTTATTTATTATGATTATTCTTACTCAAAACAGTGATTTATTTTTTAGAACGCGCAGTAAATGTGAGCAAGTAGGAACCGTAGTGATGAACAGTTGGGTGACAGATGTATCAAAATACCCTCCCGAGAAATTAACTTCAATTATGAGCAGAAATGACATTAAAAGACAGGAAGCTATTTATGAGCTTTATTGCGGAGAAAACGTGCTCCTAAATGACCTCCAGGAGCTCAAAGAGTCCTACCTGGAGCCTCTGCAGTCGACGGATATTTTCACACCGAGGATTATGTCATATCCTCATGTGGTTATTTTTTTTGAGACAGCCAAGGAAGATTGGCAGCATTGTAAGTTTATTAAAAAATACCCCGATTGGATTTAATTTTTTGTTAAATAAATAAAAAATAATTTATTAAGAGTGCATGAATTTTTCATGAAAAAATGGCTCCCTTGTATTAACAAATTTATTTTAATTACATTAGTTTTAGAGTGTGAGGTAGTTTGTAATTTAATCCAGTACTTGTTGAAATTTGGTCATCTATTTTTGAAATAATTTTAATGAATAATTAAAACTCTGATGATAATAATAATGAATTTTTTATTTATCAGATGACTCTCGGTGGCAGACAATAGGAAAGAGTGACAATGGACCGCTAGACGACTACACGATATCGTACCAAAATCTCTTACCTTCAACAGCGTATCTCTTCCGAGTGATCTCTTACAACCGCTACGGTATCAGCTATCCCGCTTACTCAACAGAAACAATCTTGACACCTTCAAAACTGTATCTCGAGTACGCATACCTTCAGCATCGACCGTTCTACCGGCAGACGTGGTTCATGGTGACACTCGCGGCCACGTCTGTCGTAATTATTATCATGGTGGTGGCGATTTTGTGTGTCAAGAGCAAAAGCTATAAGTACAAACAGGAAGCGCATAAAACTTTGGAAGAGTCAATGGCAATGGATATTGATGACCGCCAAGAGTCTGATCTTTCGCTTTACCGCACACGTCCTTCCGGTGGTGCTTTAAGTATTGGAAATGGCTGTGGGACTTTGGGTAAACGTGGTACTATTGCCAGGAAGTCAATGCACCCACCACCACCACCTTTACACGGTAAATCCCCGCCGAGGCCTTCTCCGGCTTCCGTTGCTTATCATAGTGACGAAGAAAGTCTTAAAGGATATGATGAGAATCCTGATGATAGCAGTGTTACGGAAAAACCTTCTGAAATTAGTTCAACAGACTCTCAAGTAAACTTTTTTAATTTATAAAACATGATACTGAAATCAGCAAATAGATGATAACTTTTTTTAATTAATGAATTAGTACTTTTTGCCTTCAAAAGTTGGAAAAAATTTTGGCTCGTATGTTTTCGGATAAAATTTTTATTTTATCTTTTTTTAATGTTTTTGATATCTTTTTTTTTAAAGAAAAAAAAAACGAAAAATTGAGAAAAAATAAAGTTGAATATCGCAATTTTCTAAAAAATTTGAAAATTTGTTTGAATTGTGATAATCACCCTTTTTTTTCAAATTGTTCATTTTTTTATGTATTTTTAAAAAAAAAAAATATATCAAAATTTTCAAAAAAAAAAAAAATTAAAATTAAAATGGTGGACCCCACTTGTAAATAATTACCAAAAATTTCGCTATTTTTTAACTCAGCTAAGTTGGTCAGTTAATTTAGAAATTACAGTAATTAAAAATTTTCAAAAATTTTAACTTTTGACTGTCTCTCCCTGCAATAACTATTGAATGCGATAACTTACTAAATTGCTGTAAATTTTATCTAAAAGCTTATTAAATAAGCTTTAATTCATATAGCTATATATTTTCTTAGATCAATAAGTTTAAAAGCGACAGCAATTTAAGAGTTTCAAACTTGGGAAGATTGTCAGTCTTATTAGTTTTTGGCGCAATTACTATTGAATTGAATAAGCTACTATTGAATTCCTGTAAATTGTATCTGAAAGCTTATTAAATAGGCTCTTATTTATCAATCTATATATTTAAAAAAAAAATAAAAAAAAAAAATTTCACATTTTCCGGTCTATTTGATCAAATTTTCCTTTTGTATTCATTTTTACATTTTATTAAATAAATTTATTTATGTATTTTCTCACTTGCTGTGCCTCAGTGTTTATATGTATTTTTTTGCAATAGTTTAAAAAAAAATTATCAATTGTCTGTTAATTTCAGTATCATAAAATAATTAATAGTAATTTTTTTAGAATTTTTTTAACAAATACATTTTTTATTATTTTTCAGGGTTCAGAGAGTGAAAATGAAAGTGTTCAATCAGATCCACATTCGTTTGTAAATCATTACGCAAATGTTAATGATTCATTACGACAATCATGGAAAAGACAAAAACCAGTACGAAATTATTCATCGTACACTGACTCAGAACCAGAAGGTAGTGCTGTCGTAAGTTTGAACGGCGGTCAAATAATAATGAACAACATGGCACGATCAAGAGCACCGTTGCCTGGTTTCTCGTCATTCGTTTAATTAAGCAACAGCTTCAAAGAAAACAATTAATTAAATGGAGATATAAATTGTCGATTATTTTATCGGCACTATTGTGATATATACATTGTTAGATTATTAAAATGTTTTTAATAATATTTATACGTGCGGTTATTAAATCGATCTCGATAACGAGGATTGAGCATTATTAATGCTTTAGATAGAACTTTTTTTATAATTATTAATAACGAAATATTATTACTATTATTACTATTCAATTATTGAATAAAATAATAAAGCTTTATTATTGTATGTATGTAAACATAGACATATGTCACTTTCATATCACTTAAGAATAATTAGATCACCGATCTCTAATCATCAAATCCATACTCGTGCCACTTAATCAGCCGTGATTAAATAATTAATATAATAATTAAAAAAAAAAACAAACGAAAAAACATTTGTTAAAATGATTTTAATCTTCAAGATGTACTTTAGATTACAAAATAATTTGTAAATGAGTGCTTTTTTTATACTCCATGTACTTTTCTATATTGTCATATCATTTTTTTAAATGAATTTACTGATAATAACTAGCGTAGTAATTAAAGAAAAATATTAGGCGATTGAAAGATTAGAATGCGATGAAGTGAATGTTAGTAACAAGTTATTAATTAATTAATTTTTTTAAATAAGTGTAAATATGCAATATTAATCGACTGAATTTAATACTTTCTATTTTTTTTTTCTTAAATAATAATTGCCAACAATTATCGGCAGCTAAATTATAAACTAGTATTTGTGTTTTTCTTTTTTGTTTTTTAAACTGTAATAACAATCAAGTTTATTACTAAAAGGCTGATTTTTATCTTTTTATATTCTTATTAATGCTTTTACAAAGCATTCAACTATTATTACTATTTAGAGTGATAAATTAAGAAAGGAATGCCTGATAATGATCGCGGTGACTTAATAAATATATTAATTATACAAACATTGCCCAAGTATTTAGTTCAAATGTATTTTATGATTTATTTATATTTTTTAGAATTTAAAAATGCCTTATAAGTTTATATATAAATAAATAAATAAAAGATAAAAGAATTAAATAAGTAAATAAATACTATAAATAAAAAATTTGTTCTTTTTTATTCCTGCACGGAAAAAAGTAAACTGTAAAAATATAAATATTATAGAACTTAATGTAGAAAATGTAAAAGCCACAATTTATAATTTAATATCGAAAATAAGTGATTAGTAGCTGTCACGATAGTAAATGATGACTCTCTCATCTCAAAAAATTACTGTTTCAGACAGTAAAAATTGCCATTTCAAAATATAGTCCATACTCCATATTTTACCAGTCCAAGCAAGTCAATAATTATATTTTCATTTTCAGCGTTGCGTTTAAAATTTATCATTTTACTTTGTAAATATTGACGTTACTTGTATTAAAAATTTAGTAACTATTTTATACTTTTTACATATCATGCGATAATTTTTTAGATACGAAATGATAAATATCAAAGTCAAAATTCTTAATTATTATACTTTAACATTTTCGACATTCACACAGCAAATATTAATGTTTGAAATAGTATTTTCTTCCATGAAAAAAATAAATTGTACCATTTAAATGATAAATATTACATAGTGATAATTAAAATCACGATTTTACTGTTTGAAATGGTAATTTTTAGCAGTTGACAATTACTTATTACAAATCGACTATTATTCATTACAGTTAACTTTTTTCCGTGTGTATGTTCTTTTGAGGGTTGAAATATAACTAATGAATTTTAAAATGTATCATTAGAATTAACTTACTCAAAAACAACGAAAAATTTGTTTAAATAAATTCAATGATAAATAAAATATAATAAATTACACTGTAATTTATTGTTAGAAAATTTTAATTACAAAAAAATTATTTCAGTTATTATAAAAATGTACCCTCACATTTTTTGTACCAATTAGTGAGATTGGAAGGTAATTTTTGAAGGGAAGATTGTTTAACAGCAGACCAAACAGCGATGTCAGCAATATTGAATAAACTTTTACTTGAAAACCACTGATTGGCTGCCAGTAGTTTATCCAGAATATTTAAAGTAGTTTGCTGGTCTTTTGGCGAGTTTTGGTGCGTCAATTCATAAGCTAAGTCGAGTATCTTGTCAATTTTAAGCGTTTCAGCGACAGATTGAATCTTCTCGTAACTCTCATTGTCAATTAGTCGCGCTAAGTAACGCAGGATATTTGTTTCTCCTAACACAGTCTGGCTGTTGAATCCAGAGACAATCAATTGGGTGTCTTGCACTGTAAAAATTAATTATTATGATCACAAAATTCAATAAAACCTATGACATTGAAATTGAGAGACATCTAACCATTTTGAGAATCTTTTAAACAAACAAATTAGAGCAAGAAAATTTTATTGAAAAATTTCATCTTTAGAAGCTTTGAAAAATTAAAAATGAGATTTTTATAAATAATTTTTTATGCCTAGTTTATTTTTCCAGCAAAATCAAAAGATTTTCATGTATCTGGTAACTTCAGTCTCATTAAAACCTAGATTAAAAATTGAAAAAAAAATGTACCGTCTCTCCATATCACTGACACATCTATCACGCTGTCTTTTTCGCTTGGCTTACTCTTTTCAAACCCTGCCGGAGTTTCAGAAAATATACTACAATGATGATGAGGTAATATTCGCAGGTCAACGTCATCCCAGAGCTTTTTGACAGCTATCAAAGAATAACAAGGTTTTTTTGGATTAACATTTATCACCAAATTTCCTGTAACCGGTGTCTGAAAAATAAATAAAAGAATTAATAAAAATATTTAATGAATAATTTGTGGTAAAAAAATTATTTAATTTACCCTATTAGTTCTTTTGGCTTGTGGTGCTTTAGTGTCAGTATTATTTTTAAGAACATTGCACAAATTTAAAACTTGCTCTTTAAGTTCGGCTAATTGAGCTAGAATATTTTCCTGTCTCACTTCCAATGCCTTAACTTCGGCCAACGGAACCTGAAAATAAAAAAAAAAAAACATAAATTATTATTTACAATTATTGGATTAACCATATAAAATAATAAATATTTAAAGAAATTTTGGTTAAACCGGTAAACAATGTTGACATATTTATATATCACTCGTATCTCAATTATTATTATCTGCCAGTCGTTCCAGGTAATGATTTATAAAATAACCTCATAATTAATCAGTTTATTTAAGTTTGACTTGTTTTTTTGAATAATCTATATAAATACTTGTACAGGAAATGAAAAATCTGGTGGGGTGTAATGGAAGAGACACATCGATCAAGCCAACAGTGAGAACCATATTCTCTCTACTCGGATCGAGTGATTAGTGACCGTTTAAATTTCGGGAAGAGTTCACGCCAACGTCGTCGTTGAACCTAAATATCTTTTGCGGGATTAATAAACATTTACAACGCCATGGATCTACCACGTGTAAGTATTATTACAATAACACTATCACCCTTCATCATCGTCACCAATAATAAATTTTAAATCCTCAAAAATGACAATTATTTATACAAATAAGTACCTTTGTAATGTTAAAAAATTCATCAGTAACCTCGGAGACAATTGTGCACTTATGTTTCGATGAGTCGCCATCGTCATGAATATTTTTCATCTCGTACATGCATAACGCTCGTTCAATTACTGTGTTATGATTTATTATTGCTTTCATTTCATACATAATCGTCATTTTTGTATTATTTACGTTTTATTACACTTTTGTACTAATTATTACCACATATATTTTTATTAACTTTTTTTTTAATTACCGCAATGAATTTTTTTTTAACTGTTTTCGAATTTTTCAATTTTTCACCGCAGCCATATTTTATTTTACATGCGCGAAAACCCCCACTAAGTTTCAATATGGCTGTTTATTAAACTTATTGTCAATTGAAATAATTTTTATCACTACTTGACATTAAAAAAATTTTCAAAGTAATTTTTTTATTAATTAAAAATTTTTTTTTAATCACTAGAAAATTTTTAATAACTTTCACTTTTATTTGACACTTTGACTTTGGAGCTGTCAAAAAAACATGGCGGATTACTACGTAATTCGAAATTTTTTTTAAATCACTGTTTTTTAATTGATAATTTTAATTATTTAAAAATAATTACAGAAAAAAAAAATTATAATATCTCATAAATTATTTGATCATTATTTATTTTTTTTTAATTTGAACAAAAAAAAAATATTTTAAATCGAGCGGGAAAATTCCGGATGTAAATCATCAAAAATTAGTTAATTTTTTTTTTCCATTTCTTTAAATTTTAAACAATTGTAATTAATTAAAATAATTATTAAAAAAAAATTTTAAATACCTGATTGAAAGAAAATATTCAAAATAATAAATAAATATATATATTTACAATTATTAAAATAATCCGTCAGGTGGCAGTTTTCTTGATTGGAGGTGGAAAAAAATACATTCGTCAATATTACATGTTAATAACAAACAAATAGGCTCTGAAAAAAAAAAGTAAATAGTAATAGATTAAAATAAATGATAATTAATAATATTAGTGTATGAATAAATGTTAAGTGGTATGTTAAAAGTAATAAAAATATTTTAATTGATATTATAAAATAAAGCAGTGGCCTCTTGCGAGGCTTGATGGTAACTAAGGTTAGACTGCGTTCTTTTCGCGGGTTAACAAGACAGTGCTACGCCTTTATTTCATCAGAAAATAAATAAAATAGCTGTTAATAATAATATCAACAGTGTTATAAAACAATTAAAATTAGGTTGACAGGTAATAAGTCATAATAAAGTGACAGAAATAGGTGATAGGAAGTGTGGTTAGAAAAAAAAAGGTGAACCAGTGTTGGTAAAAAAAAAATTATTTTTTCTTTTTTCAGTTGAAACGCCAGTGTCGCCGCCTGGAGTTGCATCTGGGAAAGTACTGGCGACCAAGTAGAAGTCGTCGAAGACGATTGGGCGACGCTTGTGCACTCGAATTGATCGATAAATAAAAATATCACAAGATTGGATGGATTTATCTCAACATTAATAATATCATACAAAATTATCAATATTTTTTGTTGGATTTAATTGGTAAAATTTTGTAAAATTAATTTTATTGACAGTGTATCAGCCGGTAGATTAATTAGACGTACAAAATGGCGGTGTTATAATCAACCAATCAGGAGGGATTTTACAACTGCTGTTGGTGAAACTACTAAACTATAGCTCTGAGGGGCCTCAGTAAATGATTGTATATTGAGCTCCCCCTTTACAACTCAGGTTCCCTCGCGTCCTACCAAACGTTCGCTCGTTAACTTGGTTTTTGTCTCGTCAAGCTACGCCAGCCTAAAGGCCAACCAACCAACCAATACAACACACAAGTGAAATCAAGAGTGCGTTAGTGAGACGTTTTGTTGTTGATTTTTTTTGTTGCGCATCACATACCAACCGGTTGATGATTACTGATAAATAATTACTCAATATTTTAATATAATACTTTTAATATTTTGTTAAATATTAACATTTTTACGGGACACCATGAAAATATTATATTTCATCACGTGACAGACACAAATGTGGAAAAAAATGGCGCTAAGATCAGAGTACAAATATGGGTTACAATTTATTATTATTACAATATCATCAATTGTATTTGTTTACAAACGCGGGATTTCATAAGCCACGTGTTAAGTGACATTTAATATTACTGTGACTTTTTTTTATTGTATATGGCTTTTTCTTTTAATTTAGATTTCAAATTTATTTTTATTTGATTTAAAAAAATAAGTGTAATTTACAATATTTCGTTATTTAAAGTGAGATTTAAAAATAATTCAAAATGACGGGCCGAGGTACTGGTACCAAAAGACGAGGTCGGCCACCTAAGTCGGTGGTGATGGAGCGTCCGAAAAAATTTCAAATGCAAAACTGTAAAAAACCTAAATATCTACAAAATAAGGGTACGGATACTCCAAGCTCTCAGCCAAGTACGCCGATACCATCACGTGCTAATTCTCCGTTGGGCAGCGAGTCGAGCAAACGTAGTACGAGAAGCAGGAAACAACGAGGAGGAAAAGCTAGAAAAGGTGGACATGCTGGTCCATATTCAAGACGCGGTTACAACACTAACGTTGATTACCATGATTCGGAGTATCATTACGGCTCGGATTTTGGAGACGAATCCAGCGAAAAGAGTGAAGTCGAAGACGAGGTACTGCCGAGCGATGTCGAATCCTCGGGATCAATCGAGGAACCAGATCCGTCCAGCGACAGTGATTTTTCATTGTCTGGTTTCAGCAATAACAGCGGCACCCCGAGGAAGTCTTTGCTCAGCCAACAGAGACCTCCTAGTCCTGAGCCATTGTGGTTACAAAATCGTGAATTACCACCACTGGAACTTCCCAAGTCATCAGAAGACTTGTTGTTGGCTAATGAATATATTATGCCTTGCTTGTCTATCTACGAAGTCCTGAGACATTTTCGTACGCTCGTACGTTTGTCAATGTTCAGGTTTGAAGATTTTTGCGCGGCAATTAATTGTGAAGATCAGACCAATCTTTTAGCGGAGATTCATATCCAGTTGATAAAAGCGCTGTTGCGAGAAGAAGACTCACAGCAGACACATTTTGGTCCTCTGGATCAAAAAGACTCAGTAAATGTAACTCTGTACTTTGTTGATCCAATGACTTGGCCAGAAGTACTGAGATCTTACGTCGAAAGTGATAAAAATTTTGACCAGTCTGTTTTACAAATTTTACAGACCACTGAATATCCATTTTCATCCATTGACAATCGTATTAAATTATTGCAATTTCTTACAGATCAATTTTTAATAACAAATCCAGTACGAGAAGATTTAATCCACGAGGGTGCAATGCATTACGATGATCATTGTCGTGTTTGTCATCGCCTGGGAGATTTACTGTGTTGCGAAACTTGTCCGGCTGTGTTTCATTTGGAGTGTGTTGAACCACCACTGGTTGATGTACCCACGGAAGACTGGCAATGCAACATGTGTAAAGCACATAAAGTCACTGGTGTTGTTGACTGCATCCCAGACGTCGAGAAAAACGGGCTGCTGTGTCGTCAAGAGCACCTGGGTTTTGATAGACACGGTCGCAAATACTGGTTTTTAGCTCGACGTATTTTTGTTGAGAGTGAAGACGGTAAAGTTTATTATTACAGTTCTCCATTACAATTTGAGGAGCTGATGAATTCTCTCGACAAAACGGAAATGGAAGTTGCATTATACAGAGAATTGTCAGATTATAAAGATGAAATAATTAAACAAATGGAATTAACCGAGACAATTACTAATCAATATAAAGGGAATAAAAAATCATACTTGGAGATGGAAAATGCAGCTATTTTGAGGAAACGAAAAGAGTTGAAGGAAAAAGAAGAAGAGGAAAAAAGAGCTAAAGAACGTGAAGAGTCTGGTGAAGTTGATAAAAAAACTGACGAAACTGAGACGATTGGTGATGCTGGTAAAAATGAACGAGCTAAAGAAGAAATCGAAGATGTTAATAGTAATGAGAAAGCCAAGTCGAATCCACCGTCAGAAATGGGCGACGATGAAGAGCCGGATGAAAAAATTGGTAAGGATGGTAAAAAACACACTATTGTTACAAGATCTAAAACTGGTTCACTTACTCCGCGTACTTTTAATATGGACGATTTGAAAAGACGCACGGGTAATGAATTGGAAAAGAGTTTTAAGGATGACAGTGCTGACAGTGGTCGTTTAACCCGACAGAAAGCTCATCAAATAGCCACTGGTACTCATCTATTCAAACTTGGTATGGATTGTAATTATAAATCTTATGTCAATCAATTTACTACAAATCCAATTGCATTGAATAAGCCACAGAGAAATGAAGAGCGCGATAAAAAACGTCATTTGTCGCATAAATTTTCACTCACTCCAGCGTCGGAATTCAAATGGGTGGGAAGTTTGACGGGTACACGTGCGTTGCTAGTAAGTACCATAAGACAAACAATTCTTCAGCTGGAGAGTGCTATTCAAGCGCCGTTTATGCACACTAACTGGCCGTTGCTGAAAAAACCATGGACTACAGCTGTGGGCTCGTGCTGCAATCCCCGAGATTTCGCTCGTGCTCTTATTGTACTTCAGGCGTGTATTAAATCCGTTGTATTCGCAAGTGTTTGGCATGATCAATTGGGTCACGTTAAGCTGCAACGAGTTACCGCTTTGGAAAGAGAGGAGAAGAAACGACAGGACAAAAAGGAGAAAAAAGAAAAGGAAGACGAAGAAGAACGTAATAGATTGACATTTAACTTTGTTAAGTATTCATTAGGATTGAAACACCAAGTTTGGAAGCAAAAAGGCGAAGAGTACCGTGTTCATGGACAATGGGGATGGCTATGGATATCCGCAAGTCGTCGTTACAAATGCGGTGATACTTCTAAATGTGGATTAAAAGGTGGACCACAAAAAATAATGGTTCAAATTCGTGATATGAATGGGCTTAAGATTTTAGCTCTTGATCCACCTACTTACGACTATTTGATGCAAGTTCACGGTTTATCGCCCAAGGAAGTCAAACAGGAAGATGTTAAGCCGGACATTAAGGAAGAAGTTGAGTCAGAGGTTGACAAAAAACCCACCGATGATGTTAAAAAAGAAGATATTAAGACTGAAGTCAAGGATGAAAAGGATGTTAAGTCAGAAGATAAAAAATTGAAGGTACCGTTTTTGGAGAATATGAAAATAGAAAAAGTCTTTCCTGTTATTGATAAATTTGAGGAGATTGATGTCATGAAAGCTTTGACAACACCCGGACGATTACATTATCCAAAGGTGGCTAAAAAAACCCGGATCGATGAATTTTTATCACGTCGTGCTCATTTAAAAGTACTGGAAGAGCGGCGTCTTTCGCAAACAGAAAAACACGACGCTAGTTCAGCTGTTAAAACTGAAGATGAAGGCGATAATGATGATAATGAAGAGTCTAATAACACATCGCTCCAAAGTATCTTAGCTGGTAAAATGCCTAATAAATCTCTTGCACCGCCAGTAAGAGAAATGCTTATCACTGTTGCTAAACGTATCCAGCAAGTTAGAAGCCAGTACGCTGCAGCGATGAAGATAGGCAAAGGGAATAGTTGTTACTCCCGGTATTGTAATATGACTGGAGCCGCTACTAAGACACCTATTACACCTCAAAGTTTAAATTCAACTTGTTACTCGCCTATTTGTTTACAGAAAGCCAGACTCAAGCGTGATCTTGTTAATTTATTACGACGTGCAAACGCACTTAATAATAATCAAACAGCTGGTGGATTGGTAACGCTCACATCTTCGGGAGTCAAAAAAATAGAGATTACTCCTACTAAACCAACGAAGGAGGAGAACAAGGACGCAATTAAACGTGATCTTGAATCGGCTGTCGCTTCAGCAACTCACTGTACTGAAGAAGTTCCAGCAACAAATGTCACTGTTGAAAAAGACAGTCCTAAATCTAAGCGCGTTAAATTGGAAGATGACAACGTTGATGTTGAAAGTACTGATGTTAAATCTGAAAAAGTTGATGAGATTAAATCTGAAGCTGATGAAAAATCTCCCAACAACAATACTGGCTCCAAGCTGACGATTGTTAACAAACGTGGTAGAACGGTACAACGTTGTTCTGTTGCTAAGGAACTCAGTGCTGATGGAACTGTCAGAGTTTACTCGACAGTCAGTACTGAAGGCAAAGTTTACTTGAAAAAAGTTGCTGTCACCAATGCTGAACGCAACAGAAAGAAACGTGCTCCAGTTAAGTATCCACTCTGCTCGACTTTCTGCACTAAGGCTAAGCAGAGGAGTATATTGTTGTTGCCGCAACACGAGCTTAGAAAGTTATCAAGAAATGCTGGTAGAATTCCAACTCAAGGATTCCATGCTCAAGCTAAGGTAAATTTTTTTACATTTTTACATTTTCTAATTTGTGCTTTTTGAGTGAGGTAAAGTACCTAGTACTTGAACACTTATAAAAATGAAACCAGTACTTCAACAAACTTTTCGAATTTTTGTAATACAAAATTCGTATATTTATTATGAGTAATATGCGCATGTTATTATTCAATGATACAAAAATTGATTTTTGTAAGTTTTTTCAATTGTAAATTAAAACAATTATATTTTTTTTAACATAAAAGTTAATAGCCGATGGATACTATTTTTTTCATGAAAAAGGTACTAAACCGTAAACTAAACCGTATTTTTTGCAAAAACATAAACTATAATTTTTATATTAAATTTTAGCGTCTAACTATACCTCCAAATTTTAAAAGCGGTACCCAGAACTTGAACAAGTTGGGGCCGTATAATTTTAACAGCACTCTAATCTCTAATAGATTTATAGACTAGTGATCAGCATTGTGATTTGTATTAATTATTGCAAATTAAATAAGTTTTATAGCTAAAAATTAGAGTAGTTCAAAATTGTTGAACGTTTTGAATTGAGTTTTTTTTTATTTATAATTAAAAATTTAATTTGTTATTCATAAAAAAATTAAATACAAATATTTCTCATTTTTAAATGAACATATTAAATATTCAGAGGATTATTTTTAATATTATTCAATAATATGTTAAAATTCTTTTGATATTTCAATAAAACATTGAAAATTTTTGCTGTATCTATTGCCATATATTTTATTAGTTATAAATATAAATATTGAATTATCTGCGTTATTTTACGCTTCAATCAATTAAAAATTGTTCATATTTTCATGAAAATCACTAATTTGAACTAATAATTATATCTTGATATATTAAAAGTAGGGTCAAGTACGTTTTACTTTGAAACCTGTTCAACTACTGGGTACTTTACCTTATATAATAATTTGAAGTAAAAATTATTTTATCATTTTACAGGCAAATATGTCAGTGTGGCCGTACCAGTGTCCAAGGCCCTTGTTCAAAACCTGCTGGTTATATCGTACAGTCGGTTTAAAATCACTAGCAGCCGCGGCGCTCCAGTTAAGAATACTCTGGGCATGTTTGAGGTGGGACGATATGGTGGCTAAGCCCTTGTCAGCTGACGGAAAACATCAGATAACTACTGACACTGAAATAATGTCGCTGGAAATCTTGAAACACCGCCATGTAGGACAGTTTATGGATCGAGTACAATATTTACGACGAAAAGTTGTCATTCCGCTGGAACTTCCTAAACAAATTCGTGAAGTTACATCCATACGAAGTGGACTGAGGAAACGTAAGCGTCCAGAGTCACCACAGAGCACTGAACCACAGGTGTCCGAAGAGTGGGTTGATGAAGACAAACTTGATTTATGGGAAATAAAGCAATATGGAGACAGGTAAAAATTATTTATTATTATTTTTAATTAATGCACGCTTTGGGATTTATAAACTCATTCCTTTCCACAATTAACAATCTCTAATTGAATAAACTAACACATAAAATGCTTTGGCGTGTCTCTTTTCTATAGGTTAGAAAAGGCTAATGCCCAGATTATTACTAGGAGTCGATCTGGCGGACCTCAGAGTGGTGTAATGAACCGTGGATCATTGGCGGGCTCGAGTGATCAAGTTAGTGGTAAAGCTACGCCTGAAGAGATTAAAGAAAAAATAGAGCAACAATTGAGGATGCAAAGAGCTGCTCATCAACAAAAACGGGCTCTTGAAACTCTTAAAAATCCTTCAAATTCATCGCCGCAGCTTCTTAAAGTTACAACTAATACCAATCAAGGTAAAAATAATTTTTTTGTTTCAATAAGTATTTTTGGAAGTCTAATTTTATAGACAAAAAAAATTAAAAGGTAAATATTTACAAGTGGGGTCAACCATTTTAGTTTTCATTTTTTTTAACGAAATTTCTATTTGATTTTATTGATATATATTTTTTTTAAATACATAAAAAATAAACAATAAAAAAAAATTGATTATCAAGATTTTAAAAAATTTTCAAAAAAATTGTGTTATTCATTTTTTTTTTTTAATTGTTCGTTTTTCTATGGATTTAAAAAAAAATATCAACAAAAGATGAAATATAAATTTTATCAAAAAACATGAGAGCCAAAATTTTTCCCAACTTTTGAAGGCAAAAAAGCTATTGAAATATTAATTTTTTTATATTTTCGATATCACCACCATAAATCCGCCGTAAAAACAAGCAAAATAAAAAAAATAAAAAAATGTTAATTTTTCACCTAGTTATGGCCCAAAATGGGGTTGACCCCACTTGTAAATAATTACCAATTAAAATTATTAAATGTAATTACTTTTAGTAAGAAAAATTTTTAATCCCAATAAATTAACTTTTTTTAGATGGTGCAATTAAAGTAGTGTCAAAGGTGGCGATACCAGTGAACCCGAATACTCCTCAAGGAAAATCACAATTGACTTCTTTATTAACAACACCGAATCAACACAAAACAATTACTCGTCGTATCTTTATGACCAAATCCGCGGATGGTACAACACGCATGGTATCTGGTCCAACAAGCATTCTACCCAAGACAACATCATCACCCGCAGTTCTCAATCAACAGTCACTGATAAAAACTGGTACTCCCAGCACACCTGCTCAACAAGGACAGCAACGTGTTCAAATTTTACGTGGACCTGACGGTAAACTGCAAGTACGTGGATTGATGCCAGGCCAACAGTTTGTTCAAATGCCTGATGGTAAACTCCATGTACTGAATACAACTCCTACAATCGCTGCGTCTACTGTCACAACGCCAAACTCAACTACTACGGTTGTTGCTTCACCGCAGTCTAATGTCAAAACAGTAACGACTAAGTTGACACCTGCCAAGGGTACCTTGGTGAAAAGTATAGTTCAAAGTCCGCAGATACAACCGACGACTCCAGTGACATCGCGGATCAAAACTGTGCCAATGGCCGCAGTTTCTAACACAACTGGTGTTCTAACACCGCAGAAAAATACAATCGTGATGGCTAATTCTGGACAAATTCAGCTTCAAGGGCAAGTTATCACCACAAGTGGGCAGGTTCTTAATGCGAATCAAATAGTAGTTAATAATGCAAATTTAGCTCAACAATTAGCGAGTGGCAAAGCGCAGCTTGCTACTGTTGGTGGTCACCAAGTTATTATAAGGAGTGCACCCACAGGTAACCAAATCGTCATACCAAATTCAGCGAGTCCAGGTATAATTATGAAGACGAATGCTATTCAAAAAACTCCGATCGCAGCTCAAACGGTAACTTCTTCAGTCGCAAGTCAAACACCTGCAGCACCTACTACACCAGTAACAACTAGGGTCCAAGTTCCTGTTAATAATGTAACACCAGCTACACCAGCTGCTACACCGATAGCAGCAACTACTCCGGTAGCAGCAACAACCGCGGCAACAACTACTACGCCAACTTCATCTATTCCTGCGGGTACAGAGGCATCATTACTCGCTTCACAGCCACCTGGTACTGTGATAAAATGCGTAACAGCTCAAGTTATCGGGACGACTCACGGTCCCAGAATAGTTCTCCAAGGTCTCCAGGGTGCAGATTTCACTCCTCAGCAATTGGCGATGGTTCAACAGCAAGTTAAGCAGCAATTAGTTAAAGCTCAAGAAACTACCGGTAAACAAGGTGTTTTAGGGCCTACTAAAATTTATCTTGCTGTTCAACCTGCGACTCAATCAACACCAACGACGGCACAAACGACGACTACTACTACAGCAAAAACTCCAATAGCAATAAAAACTCCAGCTACTCCTGCGCCTGCTTTGACTCCGGTAAAAACTCCGATACCAGTAACTCATATAAAAGTTGAGAAAAATTTAGATATGCCTAAAATAGCTCCAGCTCCAGCTCCAGCTGACAAACCCAAAGTTGTTGTTCAACAAGTCAGCAGGACAAGTGTCTCTGAAGATGAGCCCCAAAGAACTGTCTTGGCTAATGGACAACAACCAACGACAATTAAAACAGAAGTTACTGTTAAAAATGAAGAAGATAAAGATACTTTTACAGTAACGGAAGATTTTATTGAACATTCGGTGAGAACAGCTTTGAAGCAAGAAAATTTGAATCCAGAGATAACTGAAAAACTTTTAAAATTTCAACGTTATCGCGAGCGAAGCAAAAAAGATGCTGAAAATTCAGTGTCGAATATACAGCACCAACATACGACACCAGTAGCACGTACACCCTCGCGTAAAAGACCTGCACCTGGAGGTACACCGATAACAGCCGCGGCTGGATCAATCACACCGTCGACAGCACTAAGAGACTCAACGCAGACAAATGAAAAAAGTAACGAGTGGTCTGAGACACCACGCAAGAAGATTATTGTAAAACAAGAGCCAAAGGAATCCCCCAAGATGGTGTCCAAGCAATTACTCGAGGACAACAGCAGCGTCAACAGCAACGCCATTGGAAGTAACAGCACCGGGAATGCCAACGAAGCAGCGGCAGCAGCTCAACGGAACCGGTCATTAAAGTTTAAAGATTCACAGGAAGCACGGAAGAAGCAGCAGGTACATTCTCGCATGCAAGTTCTACTTTTTCGTCACAAAGAACTTCTCAAAAAGGATATATTGAAAAAACGCGCACTGCTGGAGAAGGAATTACAGATTGACATCCAGAAGGATTTATCAGCGGAATTGACCACCCGGACCAAGGCTGAGCGGCATAAACAGGACGAGGTAAAAGTTGGAAGCGCTAAACGCAAAGCCAACGCACAGGTACCCACTCAGGTCAGTCCAAGTCGCAGCGGGGGTAAATCGAAAAAGCATCGTGCTCCAAGTCATCATCATCATACTCCACCGGGTGGATCATCATCGACGCCGAATCGTCTGAAAAAAGAAAAACTTTATTGCTTATGTAGAACACCTTACGATGAAACTAAATTCTACGTTGGGTGTGATCTATGTAATAATTGGTTCCATGGCGAATGCGTTGGCATCACCGAAGAGATGAGTAAATCACTTTCAGAATTTGTTTGTACTGAGTGTCGACACGCTAGAGATACACAAGAGCTGTATTGTCTTTGCAAGCAGCCTTATGATGAATCTCAGTAAGTCTATTTATTTACTTGATTCTAATATTATTATTAATTTTAAGTTTTATTTTATTTATTTATTGTAATTTAGCTGATTTTCTTTAATGTATTCTTTTGATTATTTTTTTTTATTTTGTATTAATTTTTGTACGACAATTATTGTATTGAATTTTTATTTTATTGTAAAGTAATTTACTGTATTATTTTAAGATTCTACATTTGTTGTGATAAATGTCAAGACTGGTTCCACGGTCGTTGTGTTGGAATATTACAGTCTGAAGCTGATAATATTGATGAATATGTTTGCCCTAATTGCCAAAAAAATTCGTCAGTTAATTTTGCAAATATGAAAAACCTTGATAATAAAGATTTTGATTTATTGAAGAAACTAATTAAGCAAATGCAGGTGTGTATCAATTGAGAGATTTTTTACATTTCAATAAAATTTATAATTTAAAACAAAAAATTATGTATTATTCATTCATTTATAAATTAATTACAGGCCCATAAAAGTGCATGGCCGTTTATGGAACCCGTAGATCCAACTGAAGCGCCGGATTATTATAAAATAATAAAAGAACCTATGGGTAAATAATAGTTGTTTAATTTAAAATTAAAAAAAAAATTTTTTCTTGTTATTAAAAATTAATTAAATACATTTATATCGACAGATCTTCAAACGATTGAATTCAGGATAAACAGCAGATCATACAAGAAACTGAGTGAATTTATCGGTGATATGACGAAAATATTTGACAATTGTCGTTACTACAATCAAAAAGAATCGCAATTCTTTAAGTGTGCCGAGTCGCTGGAAACATTTTTCGTCCATAAAATCAAGAGTTTACGGGAAAAATTTTCTGAAGGAAAATAAATACAACAGTTTTCAATATAAATAAATAAATAAACACTTCAGTGATTTTAAAAATAATTTTTGCATAAATTCAAGAATGAAAATTTTAAATATTTAAATTTAAAATAAATGAATTATTTTTATTTATTAGAGTCGTGTGAATGTTTAAAAAAATGAAAAAAAAAAAAATATATTATTAATTAATATTTTTTAGTGTAAATTAATATTAATCCCAACGATGTAAAGGTTAAAGAAAATTTAACAAGAGATCAAATAATCTCTATTTAATATTCACGCGGCGCTAAAACATATTTGTAATATCACATTATATTTTTTTGTTCAAATTGAAATTAATAGGATTATAATTATAATTAATACATAATAATAATAAAAAAAAATAATTTAATAATAGTGTCTAAAAAAAAAATTTTTCTAAATCATGATCATAATTTATAGAATTGACAATTAACACCGTAATGATCATGTTAATGATATTAAACAAAAAAGTACATATAAAATAATAGCTAACATCGTACACAAATTTTCGTGCCCTCTATTATAGTATAAATTATTAATATTGAAGCAAGTAAAAATAATACTGAAATATTTAGAGCGTGCATAATAAATTGTACAAATTTATTTATTATGCTCATAAATAATTAATTCATTGAGATTGTTTTAATCACATAAATTTTCTATGCAATTGTTTATAAACGATAACATGTTAGATTGTAAGATGTCTACGAAACGATAAATTTAATATTAATAAAAAAATATAATGATTTAATTAAGTAACAAATCACTTTGTAAATAATAATAATAATTATTATAATTATAATTTAAAGTAATAAGAGATGTTAAAGCATCTGAAAAATTTTTTTGGAAATTTTTATCACAAAATTGCCCTTTTCAAAAATCAATACACTCGAGGTAGTATTGTTAATATTTATAAATAAGTAAACAATTGCAGCCAGCGATTTATGCAAAACAATAATTA
The DNA here is from genome assembly GCA_000956155.1 of Cotesia vestalis. Taxonomy (NCBI): domain Eukaryota; kingdom Metazoa; phylum Arthropoda; class Insecta; order Hymenoptera; family Braconidae; genus Cotesia; species Cotesia vestalis. Next base: position 39,334 of record JZSA01003730.1, on the reverse strand, counting down.
TTTACATCACTTGAATTATTGTATTTTCATTTTTTTAATGACATTGATTGCCTTTTTAAAAATGTAAAAATTATATCATCGTTTTGTTTAAATCAATTTTATAATTTGATATTTTTCTTTATTATTATTATCTCGGTATTTTGTTGAAAAAAAATTAAACTAATAAACAAAATAAGGACTACGCAAAATTGTAAAAAAATATTGTGTTAATTAAGGTAATAATTATAATGATAATAATATTAATAATAATAATTAACGAATGAGCGATGTACAGTATTTTTAATTCATGTTCTAGGGTAATGCCTGGCGAACAAATTTTTTTAAACAATAATAACGATAATTAATAATAAAGAAGAATAATTAAACTCAATTAAATCTGCGATAATATTAAGAAAAAAAATATTGAATTATTCATTTTCAAAATTAATAAATAACTATAGTTTTTTATGTATAAGTTAGAGTTAATTATAAGTGCTATATATATTTTTTCTTAATTATCAACAGTGTAAATGTTTTTAGTTTTAAAATTAATTTAGTTATTAAGTATGCTAAATCTCACACAGGGACACGATTTAACAAATTTACTTATTGTGACGTACACACGTGCACACAATGTTAAATAAAAAAAATGATTTAATAAAAAAAATAAAAGCCAAGATTAATTTCTAATTTATAATTATAATAACAATTACATCAAATTAGTGCCAGTATATAATTTTAAGTTTTATTTTAATTGTAGTCTGTGCTTTTTTAAAGCTGATTCGTGATAATCGAAAAACAATTTTAATTTTTAAAATCATGTAAAAATGTTCAGTAAAAAAAAAAAAGCTCTTATATTACATAGATTATAATAAATATATTTGTATTAATTTTAATTCATTTTTTATTGTTTCAACTGCACAATATACAAAATTATTTTATTTTATAATTTTAATTTTTTTAAATATTTAAAATTTCCTAAATGATAATTTTATGAATTTTTGTAAAAATTTTCTGCTAGTAATTTTATATTTAAATTTAAGTGAAAGTTTGATTTATGATTTCATTTATTTTAAGCCTTGAAGAAAAAAGATTAAATTCAGTGTAGTGAGATAAAATAATATTGAATTTAAAAAATAGAAATTTTTATAATAATTAAATTATAATGAAAAAAATTTCATATGTAGAATTTTAAAAAAAATTTTAAGCGCGAATTTTTAAAAATATTCTTTTTTATAATAATTGACTGGTTGAAAAAATTCAAAGAATTTTTAGATGTCTGGCAATTTCAGTATCGTGAGATAAAAAGAGTTTTGGATGATGAGACGATATATTGAACGAAAGATGGGAGACTGGAGTGTGCGTAGTATCGAAAAATTTTTTCGTATCATGTATAACACCCGTTATATATTTAGAAGACGCATTAGTACCGTACTGACTCTTGTAAGCGCTGCGTCAAAGAAGAAATATTCATCCGTAAGTATTGTCGCTTCTAATTCACTATATTTGTAACTTAACTTCATGATAAGTATTGTCAATTGTTAACTAGTAATTATTTAAATAATTATTTTGAAATTTTTCAGGTAAAAAATGATAAGTAAGACTTGCATCCTTCGGGGCAAATCGATCATTACGAAGGCTGCGATAAAAGGTATCCTTTACTACATTTTACGCATTAAAAAAATTAAATAACTTGCGTAATAAATATTATTTAATTATTTTGATAATTTTATGCACTTGTGGTAATTGAATCTTTGGAACAATAGCATTATTTGTTATCTTATCGTTAAAAATATGACCTTACACAGACAGGTATCAATATTGTGTTTGACGTTGACATTTATCCAATAATTAATCCATTTTTTTCGATTTTATTTTTAATTTCCTGTGAAATAGAGTAAATAAAACTATTGAATTTAAATGAGAAGAAATTGGGTATTGAGATGGATTACTGTGGTACCCACTTGAGTTTAAGTGGAGTAAATTAAAGTAAATCGACCTTACTATTAGCTCGTTTGTACCTTGATTAGTTTAACTATTTTATAATAATTTATTTTATTACTTTAAATTATTTGAAATATATATACTGCAGGAAGTTATTACATTGTAACGACATGACATTCAAGTTAGCTGTCACCTGACCAATTTTTAATTTTATTTAACAATTTAATTTATTGTAAGAATTTATTTAAAAAAAATTGCATTTTTTATTTTTTTTAAATTTCTAGATGGCAATTTTTTTTTCTTATTTTTTTTGCCATAATTTATTTGTTATAAAATTTTTTAAATTATTAAATGTGTGCTAAGTTAATTCTCATTGAAGTTAGCTGTCACCTGACCAATTTTTAATTTTATTTAACAATTTAATTTATTGTAAGAATTTATTTAAAAAAAATTGCATTTTTTATTTTTTTTAAATTTCTAGATGGCAATTTTTTTTTCTTATTTTTTTACCATAATTTATTTATTAACAAAAATTCTAAAAATTATCAAATATCTGATAATTTAATTTTCATTGTAACGACACAGGAGACAGAAATACATGGAGAAGATGTTTGACAACTGCAGCGTGTGTTGAACCCAAGGGTCCTAGTGTCAGAACTGAAATTCCTGGACCCGCATCTCGACAGTTGTTTGATGAACTCAATAAATTTCAGGTATAAAAACAGCAGAAAAAAGTTGAGATTAAATACATTAATTTTTGGTAATTTCTACAATATGAGGTTCAAATTTTTTTAGTTTTATTTAAGAAAATTAATTAGTATTTGTCATAGGAAAAAAATTAAGTCATCAAAACAATAAATTTTTTATTTTCAGTGAAAAAAGTATATAAAGCTTAAAAAAAACTTGAAGTGAATATTTTTTTTTCAATAAATCTGTCGGTAATTATTTACAAGTGGGGTCTAGACGGGAAGAACAAGATGACACTGGATATCATCCAAGATTATACTCAGTGATATCTGTGGTGAAAAAAATTTCAGATAGTAGCTAGAAAAATCAAGATTGTACTGCGTGATATCTGGATTATACTCATTATAATCTGGATTATACTAGCTACTATCTACATTTTTTTTTCACACATTATAATCTGGGATGATATCCAGTGTCATCTTGTTCTTTCCGAGTACCAGTTTAATTTTCATTTTTTTTTTGAAAATTTTGATAGATTTTTTTTTTAAAAATACATAAAAAAAATGAACAATTAAAAAAAAAAAGTTGATTGCCATAGTTTGAACAAATTAAAAAAAAAAATTATAAATTTTTTTGTAAATTGTGATATTTAATTTTTTTTTTAAATTATTTGTTTTTTTATATATTTTTCAAAAAAAGAAATATATCAAAACATCAAAAAAAGATAAAATAGAAATTTTATCCAAAAAAAAAATAAAAGCCAATATTTTTTCTAACTTTTAAAAATAAAAAAATTATCGAAATCTTTATTTTTTTCTTTTACGACATTTTTTATCATAAATGCGCCGTAAAAACAAGCAAAATAAAAATAATAAAAAAAATGTTAATTTTTCACCTAGATATAGCCAAAAATAGGTTTGACCTCACTTGTAACTAATTACCAATCTGTCTATTATTTTCAATGTCATTAAAAAAATAATTATCAAAAATCAAGCTTAAAAAAATGTTATTTTATTTCCAGCAAGCAGCAACAGTCCAACTGTTTGCAGACTATGACAAATCATCAGGGAATTACATGGTAGACGTTGACGGAAATACACTATTGGACGTCTACATGCAAATATCATCAGTACCCCTGGGCTACAACCACCCAGCAATGCTGGAAGCTCTTTCGGATCCTCATAATCAAGTGCGTAAAATTATTTATTTATTTATTGATTTATTATTTATTTATTGATTTAAATAATCGACTATTACCATAAATATCACAAAATCTCTTTTTTGTAGAGAGCAATCGTCAACAGACCAGCTCTGGGTGTCTATCCGGGTGCTGATTGGCCAAAAAAACTCAAGGATGTGCTACTAAGGCCTGGAGTAATACTTTTTTTTTTTTAAATATTTAAATAATTGCGGTCAATGACATTAATTATAATTTTAATATGCATCAGATCGCTCCCAAAGGCCTTGGACACATTACAACTATGATGTGCGGCTCGTGCTCCAATGAAAATGCATTTAAAAATATATTTATGTGGTACGCTGAGAAAAATCGAGGCGGCAAGCCTTTTACCAAAGAAGAAATGGAATCTTGTATGGTAAATCAAATTCCTGGCTCGCCAAAATACTCAATTATGTCATTTCAAGGTATTGTAGATGACTAACTATTTAAAATATTATGTTACATATTTTAATTGTGTTTTTATTCATTATTAAGGAGCATTCCATGGGAGAACTCTCGGTTGTTTGTCTACAACACACAGTAAATATATTCATAAACTTGATGTACCTGCTTTTGACTGGCCAATTGCTAGCTTTCCTCTTTATAAATACCCATTGGAAGATAATGTTAGCCAGAATGCTGCTGAAGATAAACGCTGTCTTGCTGAGGTATGTGTTCATTTTTTATTGTAATTTATATAATTAAGAGAATAAAGAAAATTTTGTCTCCATAGTATTTATTTTATTTATTTAGTTTTAATGCTAAGGCGTTGAGTGCCTTCAAGAAAATTTAATTTTCTTAATTTGACTAAAGAAATTCTTAAGATAAGAAATTTTTCTTAGTTTAAGTACAAAATTTGTTTATTTATTTATTTTGTTTTGTACTAGTTAATGCGATTATAAGTCAAAAATTAATCTATATAATTAAGAGACTAAGAAAAATTTTGTAACGAGTACATTTGTATCGTAAATTAGGTTTGATTTTTCTTCATCGACAGTTATTTATGATTTAAGTAATTGAGAGAGCAAGAAAAATTTTTTGAATGTATGTTTATATTTTTAAAGGAATTTTTATAGCTAAATTTGGTAATATCAGAAAGATCTTGACAAAAATTCGTGCCTTTTGGTTTTATATATATTTTATTAGTCAAATTTTTATGTTAAGTTTTTGGAGCAGTTTTGAATAGTTTATTGGTTCTATAAATTTGTTGTCACATTTGTCCATAAAATTATTTGTAATTGATCCTAAAATAGCACTATTATTTTTGAAATTTATGTAAAAAACACTTAAACTGTGTATAGTGTGATTATAAATATCAAAAAAATCGGTATAAGGCGTCTTGATCCTCTGACAAAATATAAAAAAAAAAAATATCCTCGGACAAAATATTCCCAAGACTAAATATCACATAAAATCCACGATAAAAGGGCACAAAACGGTAACAATCTTATGTTCTTTTTTCCAGATTAGTTTCGGCAGGATAATAACTCTACTCTTTACTTCTCTATTCACAAATATCTCTATACTAAATAGTTCAATTCCTAAATAACACTATTTCTAAATATCTCTATTCTTAAATAACTCTATTCTTGAATAACTCTATTCTTGAATGATTTAGTTATAGAATATTTTCGAAGCTACATTTAAAAAAAATGAGTGAATTAATTATAATTAATCAATTAAGGAGTTTTGAAAAACTCAATTTTCATTGTCAGCGAAAATCAAAATTGTTACTAACTTAGTAAAGCGCGATATTTCACTAGGTATATATAGAGTAAGACTAAAGCTGAAGCTTGACATAAGCCGGGGTCAGTGCAGGAAGGTTACTAGGATTGATAGTTATTTCTAGGATAAGTCTTAACAGACCAAGTTGTCAACATTAAACCTAACAATAGTTATTAAGAAAAATAATAATTTAAACAAATAATTTCAATTTTAAGATTAAATCGCTAAATCTTTGTGTCTTTTGCAAGAGCAGTTTTATATCTTTTATTTTCTTTAAAATAAAGATTCTCTAAAAAATCATTTTTTCTATATATTGTAAAATATTGAGAAATGTTGCAAAAATCATTTTTTTTTATTTATAATTAATTTTTTTAATGATGCCATTATTTATTTATTTTATTTTTTAGCATACATGTCTATAAAGATGCAATAGAATCTGTACATAGAGCTAGATATTAGATAAATCATCCTATATTAATCAAAATATTTAAAAATATATATAAAAAATACAAAATGCAAAAATAGTTTGAGAAAATACTAATATTACACAAATTTCTTGTACTATTACAATGACAGATTCTTGATCCAATCTTTTATCTTATAATTTAGCATTTTTTTACTATAATTTAAAGACTTAAGATTATTAGGTAGAAGGTTAAAATATTTTATTGCATAGTAAGCGTTCTTTACGCTAATATTTTTTTTTAATTTTAATAAGTGTTAAAATAAAATTGACAATTTTCTTTAAATTTATTGTTTTAAATTGTTTTATTAAAAAATTTAATTATTTAAAATATTTTGTCAGAGGATCAAGAATCGTAGAACCAAAAAATCATCAAGCTAAAATTTTCTTATTCGTAATCTGTAAATTTCAGTAGTTCCATAGTGACTGCAGGTTGCTAGTTGATAATATTTAAATTTATAAATTTTGGTTTTAAGATAAAAATTAAAAAATTATAATTATTAATATATTTTCAGATTGAAGATTTAATAGTTAAATTTGGCAAAGAAAAAAATGTACCAGTCGCTGGAATAATAATTGAACCAATACAAGCAGAAGGTGGTGACAATCATGCTTCACCAGAATTCTTCCAACAATTACAAAAATTAACTAAAAAATACGGAATCGCATTGTTAATTGATGAAGTACAGACCGGTGGTGGTCCAACTGGTAAAATGTGGTGTCATGAACATTTCAATCTTCCATCTCCACCAGACGCTGTTACTTTCAGTAAAAAAATGCAATTGGGTGGTTATTATCATACTGCCGAATTGAGGTAAATATACTTATCTTCAGCAAGTATTAAAACTGATAAAAATAATAAATAATTAGTACTTAAAGATATTGGATTTTCATTGAGATAACAAAAATCTGCTCTTTAGACCCAATCAAGGATACAGAGTCTTCAATACATGGATGGGTGACCCCAGCAAATTAATAATGTTGGAAGCTATAGTAAATATTATCCAAAGAGACAATTTATTGGAGAAAGTTTCAAAAGTTGGGGAGTATACTCTAGATAATCTTAAAAAAATGGAGAAAGAATTTTCGACGGTAATTAATTCATCTAGAGGTCGAGGTACTTTTATTGCTTTCAACGGAGCTACGCCTCAAATACGTGATCAGATTGTCAAGAAGCTTTTGGCTAAAGGTAAAATTTAAAATTTTATTTTAATCATCTCAAATTGTTTATTAATTAATTATAATTTACTTTTTAGGTATCCAGGCTGGTGGATGTGGCGCAAATGCAGTTAGATTAAGACCAGCTTTGACATTTGATCGCCTACACGCTGACATCTTTTTGGATGCATTGCGTAAAGTTCTCAAAGAGTAAATTAATCAAAATTATTAAACGTACAAAAATCTACAGTCTTCCAAAAAAATAACTATTAAAAATTTTATCATTTAAAATTTAAATAACTTTTTAATATTTTTGTATATAAAATTTACTTTATCTGTTTTTTGTTTTTTGAAAAAATATTTTTTGGGTTCAAAGTAGATTGACAATATTTGTCCGTGACTTCTAATTATTAAAAATATTTATTAGTTGTAAGAAATGTCTGTCTTCCATTTATTGTTGAATTTTAAAAATTTAAAAGAAAAATAAATGAAGTATTTAATGCTTAAATTATCTAGTATTTTTTTTTTAGATTTAAATTTTAGTTATAAATATATTAATCTAAAGGGGAAATCAATTAATAAAGATATAAGTAAATCAATTAAATTTAATTAACAAAATACTTACAAATAAGATTACAGTTATATCACTTTTAGTGTCTTGTACATTTATACACAATTTTATTATCAATATTATAAATCATTGTCTCATCAATAAATCTCACGATATTTTCTTCAATATTTCCGACAAATGTTCGAATTGTGGAAGTTTACTTTTTCGTTTCACATATTCTATCGTTCTTGTCTGAAAATAAATTATTTTTTATTATAATAGTGGCCAGAAATTTTACAATAAATCTCGTTACTAATGCCAAAAGGTACAAAAACACAATCTAACTGTCAATATTAAAGAAGTAAGGTTGACATTACAAAGTTCATATTTTTAACGAAAGTAAAAATAATTAATTAATATTGAGCTGTTTAATTGTAACGAAAATTAATTTAGCAGAAATTTGCTAATTTTAATAATTTTTGTAACAAATAAATTAAGACAAAAAAATTTTTTTTTAATGTTGACAAGTAAAAATGTTATAAAATAAAAATGAATAATTTTTTGGAACTAATTTGTTTGTAAAAGAAAATTAAAAAATTGTAGTGACAGCTAAATTTAATTTCATTTAATTTTATGTGTTAATTGTTTCAATCTGTAAATTTATTTTTTGTTAATTAATATTAATTACTTTGCATTTATTATCTAATATATGCTTGTATTTTTTTTTAACTTTTTATTTTTTGACAAGTACAAAATGTGTACATGAAGTTGCTTATTAAAAAGACTTTTATCTTACTTCAACCTTAGAAACATTATTGTTTATATATTTAACTATAAATTATTTGGGATAATTAAAAAAAAACAATTAAAAACACAAATAAAGGATTTAACATATTGACAACACGATCTTGATAAACTTCGGTGTTAATTAATAACGAACATAGAAAAATTTGTTCTTAAAACTATTAAAACAACATTTAACCCGGATATAAGTAAGTATTGCTGAAAAGTTACTAGGAGAAAAAAAAGTCGATTTGCTTATTGATAAATAGATTTGTAAGAAAAATTTTCTTTACAAATAAGTAAAATATAAACTTTTAATAATAAATTGGGACTAAATTAGAATGAATTAGAGAAATTAAAAAATTTTAGTCATTTTCCCATTTCGCATGGAATGCTCCTGCATCCGTTTGGCATTAGTAACGCGAAATCAATAAAAAATTTTTTGTGTTCAAGTATTGTTTTAATTATTAAAATCAATCAATACGATTAAAAAAAAAAATAATTAACTTACTCGCATTTTTGGATCAGCACACCCGTGTTTCAGGGACAAATTCCACAAACTAACAGCTAAATTAGCCAGCGTGGATTGTTTGAGATCCGCTCGCATAACAAGCCGCCCAAATAAATCCATTGACAATGACGATTGCTTGTCATACTGGTTAGTAGACCCCAAAAACTTTAAATGATTCAAAATTTCATCTAAAACTTTAGTACAAATTTTATCAACTTCGCTAATAAATTTTTTATCGCTCCCATAGAGTCTATCATTGGAATCAACCTAAAAAATTACAATTATTATTTGTTGTCATAAGGTATCAATTATTTTCAAAAATAATAACAGATTACCTTGTCTACATGATAAGGATAAGTTTCAAGCGTAATTGTAGACAGTAAATCAAGAACTCGTAAGTAGAGAGCACACTTGATTGAGCTGTTTTCATCAAAGCATCGTTGAACAGCATTAAGCAAGCCTCTCATCAAGTACAAAACACCGTGCTCAGGACTATCAGGAACAACGAGCAGCGTTGAGAGGAAGTTCGATAAATAAGAGAGTAAATAAGGCTCGGTATTTTTAGGCCGTCCATCAATTTCTATTGTCTTGGGCATCTCGGGAATGAGACTCAGTGCGGCTTTAAAACAGGCATCAGCTAAAAATAATAATTTTTTATTATTTAATTGATTTCATTACCCAAAGTTTTGATTTATTAATAATGACTAGTGACCTGTAGTCTATCTATTTATATAAAAAAATTTTGGCTTAATGATTTTTTGATATTTATGACTATACATAATTTGGATATTTTTTAAATGGATTTCAAAAATAATAGTTCTATTTTAGGATCAATTACAAACAATTTAATGGACAAATGTGACCTAATAAATTTATAGAACCGATAAATTATTTAAAACTGCTCCAAAAACTTAACATAAAAAATTGACTATTGCTGAAAAATATTTAAAACCGGGAAAAGGCACAAATTCTTGTCAAAATCTTTCTGATGATATCAAATTAAACAAAATTTTTTTAGTATCTTGATTATATAAATTAATTTTTGGCCTACAACCACATTCACGTGTACAAAACAAAATAAATAAATAAACAAATTTTGTTAATCGCGAAATTCGAATTTATCTAGAACTACCTCGAAAACTTATCATAATAAATTAACTATTGCTGAAAAACATATGAAACATTGAAAAGGCACCAATTCAACTCAAGACCTTTCCAACGAAACTAAGAGCCAGTTTTTCAATCCGTGATAAAATTTTGTTCAATGCTAAAATATATTTATTTATTTTAGGCAGATACACAGAAAAAAAATTAATTTGAATAAAGAGAAAAATTCTTGAACCAAGAAAATAATTTTGAAGAGTTTCACTGTCTTGAATCAAGACAAAAAATTCTCGAATTAAGTAAATTTTACTTAAACCAAGAAAAATTTCTTATCTTAAGAATTTTTACGCTCAAATTAAGAAAATAAAATTCTTCAAAATTATTTACTTGATTCAAGTAAATTTTTTTTTCTGTGAGATATACTGACAATAATAATTATATCTTGGATAAAATTTTATCCCGGATTGAAAAACTGGCCCTAAATTTAATTGAAAAAAATGCATTTTATCATATAAATATTCAAAATTTTCCTTATTCTCTTAATTATGTATATAATAATAATAATTATCATAACTAACCTTGACCAAGACACTGATTTAACAGCGCAACCTGTCCCGAAAGTAAATACAATTGCAAGCGAGTCGTAACAAGCGTCAACGAAGGAATGGTGATGAAGCAAAAAGCAGCACACGCACGTACAAAAGCCGAAGTTCGTCTGGTATGATGACCCCTGATGATCTTCCTGGTTTCAACAGCCTGGCGATTAACGCACTGAACTAGTTGAATATGTACAGCATCCAAATTAGGAAAAGCAGCTCTTGCCTCAGCATAATAGTTCAGCTGCTTTTCGAAATCCCGTCCATAGTCAACGCGTTGCACCAGATCGCAAATCAGCGCGCCAATTTGTCGTTTCTCATCTTCTACACTCAGTGCATTCACTGAATCATGCATGATCCTCGCGATGTACATCAGCGCGTTAATTATTATCGGGTCTGTAACCAAACCACTCTGAGCCCTGAAACCTTCGATTATATTTTTGCAGACTTCAACTTTGATACTTTCCTTGTGAAACAAATCAATGAGAGGTAGAAAATTGTCCATCGCCAAAAGCGACTCAAAGTCTTGAGTTTTGGCAACTATTTTTTCAACTATTGCTTGTAATTGCGGGTAATAATTTTCATACATACGCTTGGGGCTCAAATGATTGATTATTTCTTTCAAAAATTCGTTCAGTTCTTTAACTGAAAAATGCATTACGACAAATTGTATCCAGACTTCAGCGCAGTGCATAAATTTAACTGGCTCTTGCAGACTTGTAATGTATCTCCATATTATTTCGTAAACGGCTTGACAATCGTCTCGTGACAAGTCTTCCTGGACGAGACACTCGCCCAGACTTCGGTACAGCAGATACTGAGGAAAGCTAATGTCTTGTTTACACTCATCAACAAGCTCAACGAATTCCATAGCTCGAGATGAAATGTACGCTGGTTTGAAGGCAACGAGTATTGCATTTAATAATAATGCACAATTGGCTTGTAATTTACAACGTGATATCACTTCTGACAGTATAGTTTCATCGGCAGTACGAGTCAACACCTGAAGTATCCAGTCCAGCGCTGGCGTTTACAGATTTAAGTATATAAATATCGATATATTCTGACGGTTTAACTCGGTTTTCATTGTTTGTGTAAATAATTGATTGTACGTAAGCAAAAAGTCGTAAATATTTTCACGTATAAATTCGTAGTCCGCTGTTTTAAGGGCGAGACCCACTCGGCATAGATAGCATCTTGCGTAAGCAGCGATCAATGGATTTCCAATACCACGAATCATTTTGGTAATGCGTAGCAGGGCTGTGTTAAACTCGGTTGTTGTTAAAAAACTGTATGATTTAATTATTGCCATTTCCACGTAGAGGCGTGGTACTAGTTCGCGAATTGATGCTATTTTGTAAAACCAATTTCGGCAGGTTTCTTTGGCATTTTCTGGAACCATGTCTGGTGTAAAATTATCTGGAAGACTTTTTGGTACTTTACTACCAGGTCTGTAAATATATTTTTTCATCAATTTTAATTGTTTTAATTCTTCTAAAAAATTATTTATTAAATTAACGCCAAATTAATATTATTAATCCATAAGCTCTTCAATTTATCAATGATACTGAATTTAAAAGACATCTGACAATTTTTTTTATTTTTATAATAATTTAATTATGGTGAAAAAAATTTACTTAAAAAATTTTCCATCCCAAGTGGCACGAATTTTTTTTTTTGTTAATGTTTTGTTAAATTTAAGTTTACGATTATTAATTTTTGACTTTTTGTTGAGTAAAATCGGTAAATATTTACAAGCAGGGTCAACCATTGTAATTTTAATTTTTTTGAACAAAATTTCAATTTGATTTTATTGATATATATTTTTTTTTAAATACATAAAAAATAAACAATAAAAAAAAATTGATTATCACAATTTTAAAAAATTTTCAAAAAAATTTCTCAATTTTTTAGAAAATTGTGATATTCAACTTTTTTTTTAATTGTTAATTTTTTTATGTACTTTTAAAAAAAAAGATAAAATAGAAATTTATCATAAATTCGCCGTAAAAACAAGCAGAATCAAAAAAAAATTTGAAAATGTTAATTTTTCACCTAGTTATGGCCCAAAACGGGGTTGCCCCCTTTTTTAAATAATTACCTTATTACTTCATAAACTCTTTAATTTATGAATGATACTGAAGTTAAAAGACATACGACAATTTTTTTAATTTTTATAGCAATTAAATTATTATGAAAAAAATTTACTTAAAAAATTCTCCATCCTAAATGGCACAATTTTTTTTTGTTAATGTTTTGTTGAATTTAAGTTTACGATTATTAATTTTTGACTTCTTGTTGAAATAAAATTTTTTTTTACGCTTGGGATGTAGAAATTCAAAAAAATTATAAATGCGAATGTTTTAAAACATTTTTTTAATCATGTTTGATTATTTATAAAATTCTAAAAAATTATCAAATAGAATTAATTTGATGCAATATTAATTTTAATTTAAATATAAGATATAAAAAAAACTTACTTGTAGTAATCAGCCTTAACTTTCAGTCTTTCATAGACAAGTTTACCAAATATATCAAGAATATCAGTAATAAGAACAAATTTACTAGGATAAAAAGCCATTCCCGATGTATCAACCAGCAGCTTCGCACACTGAATAGCAATCTTCAACGCTTTAACTCTTAGATCCGCATGCCAAGCTTGGACCAGCTCATTGTTCAACTGTTCTATCCTCGACACGTTCTCTTGCTGGGACAAGTCCAGCATTTGCCTCACAGAGCCTTCTTCAAAATCATCCAGCTGCTCCAGGCGGTTTCGTACCTTGTCCACTAGATTGTTAGCCTGAACTTTAACCACTGCAACAATGAATAAATAAATTAATTACAAAAATAATTTAAAAAAAAGAGCAAGTTACATTAAATAAAAATGAAATAAACTACCTTTTTCTCCGCCAGATAAAAAACTTGTGACTATCGAAAGCTTTTCCGAAGTCGTATACTTATTCAAAATAGAGGCCCGGCGAACAGACCAAGGTTCAACAAATTCATCAGAAGTGTCACGGGGTTTTTTACCCGGCGCTACTAAACTTGAAGAGTAATCCCATTCATCGGCGGCCATGCGAGACAGAGGATCCAGTTCTTCTCGTGCAAATTGCGTAAGCGGATCGCCGCCATCCAACGCCGTATGTCCCGATAATGGATCACCCACAAGGCCAGCATTTATCGGCGTGTGAGTTGGTGTCGGTGTACCAGTGGACGTGCTAGCACTTGTACTTCTTAGCGTGCCTCTTCTTACTCCAGACTTTCCATCTATCAACTACAATATTCATTTTTTTAATTTTAATTTATCAACTAAATTTATTGAATAATTTTTATATTAGTTAAAAAATTTACTGATATTGTGGTAGGCTTCAGCGGATGTTCTCCGGTCTCTTCTAGAGCCAGAGGCTTCAATATTTTTACTTCCGTTCGACATGATACCCTAAAAATAAAAAGATACGATTTATTGATATTATTTTTTTTAGTTACAGCAAAATATTAAAAATTATAAGGGAATATTATTTACCAGCTGATTTCTGTCATGGCTTCAAACAGTCGATTCACAACACAACACACGCCTTCAAAATCAATTACTTATTATTGCTTCTATTTTGTTCCCATTTATTTATTATTATTATTTATCTATATACATTTTGATTATTTGTGCTTTTTTTATTTATTATTTCTGAGTATTTTCTCGGGACTAATTTGTTTATAAATAATTTTTTTTGTGAGTCCTTTTGAACCGATGGTCCCTAGGTGTGTTTTCCTCAGATAAAAAAAATTATCCGGCACTTTAACGCCATCTTTAATAATTAATTCGATTTCAACTGTAGTCTTTTTTTTTTCACTCTATATTTTCGCGGTTAAATTCGTTGGTTATATTTGTTATCATTGCGAAGTTTGATTTATACTTTTAACAGTTTAAACATTTTTTTTATTATGTAATTAAAACGAAAAAAAAATTCATGATAAAAATTGTGAAATTATGAAAGTAAATGTAAAAAATTTTAAGAAATTATGTATTTTATGAAATTGAAAAATTTTTTGCTATATATTTATCTTTCAGTATTTTTTTTTATGATATTGAAATCAGCTGATATCTGACAAATTTTTTTTTTAATTTTTTTTATAAATATTAAAAAATTATTATTTTGAAAGCTTTTTTGCGTTTAAAAGTTGGAAAAAATTTTGACTTTTATGGTTTTGGATAAAATTTATATTTTATCTTTTTTTGATGTTTTTAATGTATTTTTTTTTTTTTTTTGAAAAGTACATAAAAAAACGAACAATTAAAAAAAAATTGAATATTATAATGCTTAAGTTAGCGGTCAGCTGTCAATTAAAAATTTTTTTAACAAATTAATTACAAAAAAAAATTGTTCTAAAAATTTTCACTTGTAATTTTTATTAATTTTCACATGTGAAAATTTTTAATTAAATTTTTTTTTAATAATTTAATTGCTATAAATTCTAAAGAAATTTTTAACTAACAAATTTGTTCCAAAAAATAATTATTTAAAAATTGCATTTTTTAATTTTTAAATTAAATTCCTACTTGTCAATTTTTTTTTCTAATTCTCTTTGCTATAATTTATTTGTTATAAGAATTCTTAAAATTTTTGAGTATCTGCTAAATTAATTTTTGACTGCTTGTTATGATATTAAAGTTAGCTGTCATTTGATCATTTTTTTATTTTTTTTTAACAAACAAATTTATTTCAAACAATATTTTTTTTTAAATTTCACTTTTTAATTTTTAAAATTTTTAATTGTTAATTTTTTTTGCTATAATTTATTTTTTATAAAAATTCTTAAATTCTTAATTAATTTTTGATTTCTTGTAGAGTAAAATCTTCAAAAAAGTCAACTTTCTTTTATGACGCTTGGGAATAATACTGAAGTTAACCGTCAGCTGTCAATTTTAAAAAATTTAATAACAAATCAATTACAATAAAAAAATTCTTCTAAAAATTTTCACTTGTAATTTTTATTAATTTTCACATGTGAAATTATTTAATTAAATTTTTTTTATAATAATTTAATTGCTATAAAATTCTAAACAAATTTTTAATGTCTGTCAACTTCAGTGTCATCGCTTGGGAGGGGTCATCTGAGTGATCCGAACGGAAATGTAGCCAATGTAATAATTGTAAAGGAATTCAAAAAGTAACTTGCTCTCTAACAAGTTATATACATTTAATACTTCATACATAACACTTATTATAGGTCAAATAATAATAAATTCAATGTAATAAAATACACACATTAAAACATTTCAATATCATATTTATGAAAGAAATTAAACTGTAACCCATGAAACATTACAAAAGAACGACAATTGATCTGTCTTCTAAGTTTTCTAAATCATAAGTAAGAAATTAGCTGTCGGTAAGGTAAATTTTGTTAGGTAACTGGCGGTGAAGAAAATTTAAATTATACATCTAATTCAAACACAACCTTTTTATAATAATTAAGAATAATTCTTCTTGAAAATATTTATTGTTTTTATTTATTAAAATATGTAAATATTGATTAATAAAATAATATTAATATGTTTTCTTTATATGTTATTCTAATAATATATATAATATTCATATGACAAGATCGTCATTATTGATAAATGTTGAGAAAGTGTATAAATAAATAAATAATAGTTTAAGTTGAAACAAATAAAATACAGTTTGATTTGAATATTTCACAGTATATATAATTAAAAAAAAAAAAAAATTACTTCATAGATAAAAATAAATAATTTCCCATTAAATAAGCGATTTTTTGTTTTATTTTATTAATCAATATTTACATATTTTAATAAATAAAAACAATAAATATTTTCAAGAAGAATTATTCTTAATTATTATAAAAAGGTTGTGTTTGAATTAGATGTATAATTTAAATTTTCTTCACCGCCAGTTACCTAACAAAATTTACCTTACCGACAGCTAATTTCTTACTTATGATTTAGAAAACTTAGAAGACAGATCAATTGTCGTTCTTTTGTAATGTTTCATGGGTTACAGTTTAATTTCTTTCATAAATATGATATTGAAATGTTTTAATGTGTGTATTTTATTACATTGAATTTATTATTATTTGACCTATAATAAGTGTTATGTATGAAGTATTAAATGTATATAACCTGTTAGAGAGCAAGTTACTTTTTGAATTCCTTTACAATTATTACATTGGCTACATTTCCGTTCGGATCACTCAGATGACCCCGCTTGGGATCAGATCCACCAATGGCGTAAAGTTTGGCGCCAAAAGTTCAGTTCAAATGTACGGAGTATTCCGTAAGTGGAATGTTTTTTTTGAGGTTACAAAATTTTATTAATTCATCGGAACTTTTGGTTCTTAAAAGATATTTTATAAGTCATTTTGCTAATATTAATCAATTATAATAATGAGTTATATTTAAAATAATAAAATTAATTAGCACAAACTATACCAACGAAAGTTAGATCCCCACTTTTTTTTCTGATTGAAGAAAGTGCAGTGCCATAGACTAAATAATATGAAATTGTGACAATAATCCTTCAACAGATGAGAAACAACAGCTTGAAAAAAATATTTAGCAGCTTGCGTGTATACACACCAGAGTACACCAGAATTGTTTTTACATAAACTGCAAACAGAAGATTTGCATCTACAGACAATAGTTTGTTAGTTTGGCTTGCGTCTTCGTGCACTTTACATCGGTAAGGTGATTATTGTTACGTGAAAATGTCGTATTACACTTGTGTTATTATATAGTAAATAAAATAAAATAGAAATAATTTTATTAATTCAACGCAATGGCGACTTCCATTGAGATTCCTCTCAAGGATACTGACGAGGTATGTACCAGATTAAATAATTTTACCCGCAAAAGATACATTTTCCTCCGATAGATTTTTCGCCAAACAACCGGGCATAACCTTTCAAAATATAACCTCAGATTCTATATGATGCATTGAATATAAATAGTAATAATAAATATACATAATATGTAATCATAATTATAACGTTTTTATTAAAAAATACTTTTTTTTTAGGTTATTGAGCTTAGTATAAATCAACTGCCAGACGGAGATGAAGTTCTCACGATTCTGCGTCAAGAATCTGCTAAACTGCACATCTGGGTCGACTTGGCTGTAAATACTTCATTTAATTAATATTTTTGATTTTAGAATGTCAACAATTTTCATGATAGTGAAATTAACAGATATCTATCAATTTTTTGACGACACTGAAGTTGGCAGACATTAAAAATTATTTAAAAATTTTTTAAATTGACAGCTGACGGCTAAATTCAGCATTATATTTTTTGACTAAAAAAACATTACATGTATACATTTTTTAAGAATATCTTACTTTTATTAATGATACTAAAGTTGACAGATATTAAAAATTTTTTTAGAATTTTATAGCAGTTAAATTATTAAAAAAAATTTTTAATTAAAAAGTTTCACATGTGAAAATTAATAAAAATTACAAGTAAAAATTTTTAGAAGCATTTTTTCATTGTAATTAATGTATTTTTTCGCAAGTTACACTGTTTCCGGAGTTTCTTACATGACGGACAAGAATTTTTTTTACTTATTGTGATGTTTTTTTCCGTTTTTATTGCACTAAATCAATTTTTACAAAGTATGGAATTAATCTCGATTAAATAATCTTAACAATACTATGCAAATATCTTGATTCCATGAACTAACAAGGCTATAATAATAAAAATAGTTGCCAAAATGAGGCGAAAAAAATTTTTTGATCTTAAAGCACTCTCTGATGCTTCGCATCATGAGTCGTGTAAAAAAAATACTTACTTGAAAATTTCAACACTGGTATTTCTGTCAGCTCCTGAAAATTGTTGCTAATAATTAAAAAAAAATTCAATTAATTAAGTCAACTAAGATTACTTATCATTTTTTTTTTTTACGTAGCTCGCATACTACAAACAACAGAACATCGATGACTTCATCAAGATTTTGGAGTCTTCGCGCAATGACGCAAACACCGAATACAAGGAATTCGAAAAGGATCAAATGCGCGCCTTGGACATGCTGGCAGCTTACTACGTCCAGGAAGCGAACCGCGAGAAGAACAAAGACAAAAAGCGTGACCTGTTCACTAAGGCCACGCTACTGTACACTACTGCTGACAAAATAATAATGTACGATCAGAACCACTTGCTGGGACGAGCTTACTTTTGTTTACTCGAAGGTGACAAGCTAGATCAAGCGGATGCGCAGTTCAATTTCGTATTGAACCAGTCGCAAAACAATATTCCATCTCTCCTCGGAAAAGCTTGCATCGCCTTCAACAAAAAAGACTACCGAGGTGCGTTAGCCTTTTACAAAAAAGCCCTGAGAACAAATCCTAACTGTCCTGCAGCAGTTCGCTTGGGAATGGGCCACTGTTTCATGAAGTTAAACAACCAGGACAAAGCACGATTGGCGTTCGAACGTGCTCTTCAACTCGATCCACAGTGTGTTGGTGCTCTAGTTGGATTGTCTGTATTAAAATTGAACCTCCAGCAGTCTGACGACATAAGAAGTGGAGTCCAAATGCTTTCCAAGGCTTACACCATCGATTCTACGAACCCGATGGTGTTGAATCACCTTGCGAATCACTTTTTCTTCAAGAAAGATTACAACAAAGTTCAGCATCTGGCATTGCACGCTTTCCATAACACAGAAAATGAAGCGATGCGCGCTGAAAGTTGCTACCAATTAGCACGAGCGTTCCACGTTCAGAGAGACTATGATCAAGCCTTTCAATATTACTACCAAGCTACTCAGTTTGCACCATCAGCATTTGTTCTCCCGCATTTCGGTCTAGGTCAGATGTACGTCTACCGCGGGGACTCGGAAAACGCAGCCCAGTGCTTTGAAAAAGTCCTTAAAGTTCAGCCCGGCAATTACGAAACCATGAAGATCTTGGGATCGCTATACGCAAACTCACCATCGCAGACAGCTGACGGCTAAATTCAGCATTATATTTTTTGACTAAAAAAACATTACATGTATACATTTTTTAAGAATATCTTACTTTTATTAATGATACTAAAGTTGACAGATATTAAAAATTTTTTTAGAATTTTATAGCAGTTAAATTATTAAAAAAAATTTTTAATTAAAAAGTTTCACATGTGAAAATTAATAAAAATTACAAGTAAAAATTTTTAGAAGCATTTTTTCATTGTAATTAATGTATTTTTTCGCAAGTTACACTGTTTCCGGAGTTTCTTACATGACGGACAAGAATTTTTTTTACTTATTGTGATGTTTTTTTCCGTTTTTATTGCACTAAATCAATTTTTACAAAGTATGGAATTAATCTCGATTAAATAATCTTAACAATTCTATGCAAATATCTTGATTCCATGAACTAACAAGGCTATAATAATAAAAATAGTTGCCAAAATGAGGCGAAAAAAATTTTTTGATCTTAAAGCACTCTCTGATGCTTCGCATCATGAGTCGTGTAAAAAAAATACTTACTTGAAAATTTCAACACTGGTATTTCTGTGAGCTCCTGAAAATTGTTGCTAATAATTAAAAAAAAATTCAATTAATTAAGTCAACTAAGATTACTTATCATTTTTTTTTTTTACGTAGCTCGCATACTACAAACAACAGAACATCGATGACTTCATCAAGATTTTGGAGTCTTCGCGCAATGACGCAAACACCGAATACAAGGAATTCGAAAAGGATCAAATGCGCGCCCTGGACATGCTGGCAGCTTACTACGTCCAGGAAGCGAACCGCGAGAAGAACAAAGACAAAAAGCGTGACCTGTTCACTAAGGCCACGCTACTGTACACTACTGCTGACAAAATAATAATGTACGATCAGAACCACTTGCTGGGACGAGCTTACTTTTGTTTACTCGAAGGTGACAAGCTAGATCAAGCGGATGCGCAGTTCAATTTCGTATTGAACCAGTCGCAAAACAATATTCCATCTCTCCTCGGAAAAGCTTGCATCGCCTTCAACAAAAAAGACTACCGAGGTGCGTTAGCCTTTTACAAAAAAGCCCTGAGAACAAATCCTAACTGTCCTGCAGCAGTTCGCTTGGGAATGGGCCACTGTTTCATGAAGTTAAACAACCAGGACAAAGCACGATTGGCGTTCGAACGTGCTCTTCAACTCGATCCACAGTGTGTTGGTGCTCTAGTTGGATTGTCTGTATTAAAATTGAACCTCCAGCAGTCTGACGACATAAGAAGTGGAGTCCAAATGCTTTCCAAGGCTTACACCATCGATTCTACGAACCCGATGGTGTTGAATCACCTTGCGAATCACTTTTTCTTCAAGAAAGATTACAACAAAGTTCAGCATCTGGCATTGCACGCTTTCCATAACACAGAAAATGAAGCGATGCGCGCTGAAAGTTGCTACCAATTAGCACGAGCGTTCCACGTTCAGAGAGACTATGATCAAGCCTTTCAATATTACTACCAAGCTACTCAGTTTGCACCATCAGCATTTGTTCTCCCGCATTTCGGTCTAGGTCAGATGTACGTCTACCGCGGGGACTCGGAAAACGCAGCCCAGTGCTTTGAAAAAGTCCTTAAAGTTCAGCCCGGCAATTACGAAACCATGAAGATCTTGGGATCGCTATACGCAAACTCACCATCGCAATCAAAGCGTGATATCGCCAGAAACCATCTCAGGAAAGTAACTGAACAGTTTCCCGATGACGTGGAAGCTTGGATAGAGCTTGCTCAAATTCTCGAGCAGACTGACTTGAATGGCGCGTTAAGCGCGTACGGAACAGCCACCAAAATATTGAAAGAAAAAGTTGAAGCTGACATTCCTCCAGAGATTTTAAACAATGTTGGAGCGCTGCATTATCGTCTCGGTAATTTAGAAGAAGCGCGTAAAAATCTTGAAGAATCGCTGGCTCGTTCTAGAGCAGACGCTCAGGATGATCCTAATTACTACAACTCAATCGCCGTGACAACTACTTACAATTTGGCACGACTTAACGAAGCGCTCTGTGTTTTTGATCGCGCTGAAAAATTGTATAAGGATATTCTTAAAGAGCATCCTAATTACATGGACTGTTACTTAAGATTAGGCTGTATGGCGAGAGATAAGGGACAGATTTATGAAGCTTCCGATTGGTTCAAGGACGCGTTGAGGATAAATAATGAGCACCCAGACGCGTGGTCTCTGCTGGGTAATTTGCATCTTGCGAAAATGGAGTGGGGACCTGGTCAGAAGAAATTTGAAAGAATTCTTAAGAATCCATCGACTAGTACTGATGCGTACTCGCTGATTGCGCTGGGTAATATTTGGTTACAAACTTTGCACCAGAGTGGCAAAGACAAAGAGCGCGAGAAGCGTCATCAAGATCGAGCTTTGATGATGTACAAGCAGGTGTTGCGTAATGATCCGAAGAATATTTGGGCTGCTAATGGAATCGGCGCGGTTTTGGCTCATAAAGGCTGTGTTAATGAAGCGAGAGATATATTTGCGCAAGTTAGAGAAGCTACCGCGGAATTCTGCGATGTTTGGTTGAATATAGCACACATTTATGTTGAACAGAAACAATTTGTCAGTGCGATTCAGATGTATGAGAACTGTTTGAGAAAGTTTTACAAGTATCATCATGTTGAGGTGCTGCAGTATCTTGCTCGAGCGTATTTCAAGGCTGGAAAATTGAAGGAAGCCAAGATGACGTTGCTGAAAGCGCGACGAGTTGCTCCACAAGATTCTATTCTGCTGTATAATATTGCGTTGGTACTTCAACGACTTGCTACGCAGATTCTCAAGGATGAAAAGTCAACGCTGACAACTGTACTTCAAGCAGTTCACGAATTGGGATTGTCACATAAATACTTTCAATATTTGGCGGCTCATGGTGATAGAATGGAACAACTGGCGGAAGCTGAGGCTCGCAGGTGCCAAGATCTTCTTTCGCAGGCTCAGTATCATGTTGCTAGGGCACGTAGATTGGATGAAGAAGAAAAGATGCTCCGTAAGAAGCAAGAGGAGGAGAGGCTAGCGTTTAAATTGAAGCAGAATGAAGAAAAGAAAATAATTGAAGAGATGAAACGGCAAAAAGAAGAAGCGATGTTGCAAAAGCGACAGGAGTATGTAGAAAAAACTAAAAATGCGCTTGTTTTTGGAGAAATGCCGTCAGAAAAAGCTACCAAGAAAGGAAAGCGAGGAAGATCTGACCAATATGTTAGTGACAGTGGTGGCTCAGGCGGTGAAGAGAGAAGACCTGACGATGCACCGAGAGAAAAGAAGAAGAAAAGGAAGGTCAGCAGTGACGGAAAAGAGCGCAGAAGTAGAAAGTCGGATAATGATAAGCCCAAAGGCCCACGAGGCAGAAAACTTGGCAGTGGTAAGAAACCAAAGAAACCGGCACCAGAGGTCATCAGAAACTCCAAGTTTCTGTCTAAAGAGACCATCTCGACGAGTGAGTCGGAAAGCGAGGACGAGAGAAAGAAAGATCAGCCAGGCAACAGCAAAAGCAAAAAGAGGATCCGATCTGAATCGCGACACAGTGGAAGTCGATCAAGATCACGATCCAGGTCTAAGTCGAGATCACGATCAAGATCAAGATCTAAGTCCGGGTCGCCAGCTAGGTCTAGATCGGGGTCCAGGAAAAGCGGCTCTAGAAGCAGATCAAGATCCAGGTCCAGATCTGCCAGTGGGTCGAGAAAGAGCGGTTCAAGGTCTCGGTCACGGTCACGATCCAAAAGTCGTTCAAGGTCTAAATCTAAAAGCCGCTCTCGGAGTAGATCTCGTAGTGCAAGTGGCTCCGCTAGGTAATTACTGACATTTTTATTTAAATTTATTGCTTATTATTGGTTTTTCTTTTAAATATATCATTAAATATTTTCTACAGTGGTTAAACTCTGTACTTTATTGATTATAGTGTAAAATTTATATAAATATGTTGAACAATAATAAATTATTTATTACAGGTCTGCTTCACCGGTGTCAAGAAAATCAGTTTCAGAGAGTGATGGTTAATCTGTAGGCTGTCATGCAGTGTAATACACTAATATAACTATTTTAATATGATATTATTTTGTAAATAAGCCAGAATAATTAGGAAGTAATTAAATATAGTATTTAGGATTTATAAATTAAGATGTCTATTGACTAAATAAAGACATGTATGCATTTGTTAATTATTTTAGTAAAAAAAATAAAAAAAAATCTAAAAAATAAAATAATTAAAACTCACACTATTTCTTCATTTAATTACCTGTTAATCAGTTTTTCGAGCTGGCTTGTTCAAGATAATCATCGTAATAATTAAATCACTTCAGCTCATCTTCAGATGACTTGTTATTTAGTCATTAACTTTGTACGATGTAAATACTGGGCAATCAATTTAAGTCTTACCCTGTTTATATTCGCTATTTACTTCGGGTCTGTAACCGATTCAAATAAATTAGTGATTAATAAGTATAACGATTCATAAATTATGCTTCGATAATTTCATAGACATTTTGCCGTAATCATTATTGGCGATTTTCATTTTATTTTTAAAATTGAAAAATTTTTTTAATTAAAATTTTAATTAAAGAAATTATCACAAATTTCAAATTCCAAAAAATTTTGATCAAAGTTAATTTCAAATTAAAAAAAAAAATTTTTTTCATCATTTCTATGCATTTAAAGTAAAAATACGTTTTCCCGAAAAAAAAATTTTTTTGTACGCCCTTATGGCTCCCAGTGGGTACCCCGGGTGCCATAACGGCGTACCAAAAAATTTCAAATTTGAAAAAATTTTTTTTTCGTCATTTTAGCACCTGCAAAAGCGTGAAGGATAATTTTAACGATGTGTTGAGTAAACGTTAATTTTTTTTACATAAATTTCAATAAAATAAATAATAGTTTAAAAAAATAAAAAACACGCTTTAACAAAAACCTAACTTAAAAGTAGAAAATAATTTTCAATGAGTTTGAAATAAAAATAGATTAATTAACAAAAAAATTGATTTAATCGTAAAAAAACGTAGGATGCTTTATATCGATTCCTGTAAATATTTTATTGACAAATATTGGTTTTACCAAAAAAATATAAATTACTTGATAAGTTTTTATTGTTATGAAAAACTTTTAAAACCCATTCTTTCTTTCCGTTAATTTTTTATGGAATCCTTAATAAGTTTTACTAACTCTTCCAAAATTTCTAAATTTAAGAGAATATTGAACTTATTAAGAGTTCTTAAGAAGTATTAACACTTTTCAACTTTTATTGACACTTTATCAGAGTTTATAATTTATTTCGAAAGTTTTATTAAGATTTATCAAGACTATTAATGAGATTTTTTAGAAAAATAAAATAAATTAACAGTGCTACTTGAGTAATTTTTATTTCCGAAAATGTAGTAGAAAAAAAAATGCCATTCGGCCTCACCCGAAATGGAAGGTAGATTTCATGTGATATGAGATTTTGTTTGTTTCTGTTATTTAATTTGTTAAATAACAGAATTTTATGCAAAGAATTATTCTTTTAACAAAATTTGAATAACTTTCCGGACATTGACTTTGTAATTTTTTTTTACCCAAATCTCGACATTTTTATGCATTTTTCAAATTAATTACAATTAAGAAGTTCTGCAAGTTTTTTTGGTATATTTACTATCTCAATAATCATCTTGGTCTAATTCGAAGATAAAAAAAATTTGTCTATTAATATTATTATTATGAGTCATAAGAGATGCAGTTTGAAAAAAACGCTTTTTTCGATTTTTTTCGTCAACGATATCTCACAAACGAATCAACCGATTTTGACCGGCCCGGAGGTGATCGACGTAGTTTTTTTTTACACGCTTTTTATTAGCTTCACTTGTATGTATGTTTGTAAGTTTGTAACCGACTCCTTTGGACGCGATTTTGACCCACTTTAAACGTCCAGATTTTGTTCAAACTTTGTAGATTTATCGAGGACCGATGACAATACACTAATTTGATAAAATTATTCCATTTTGCAATTTGCAAAATAAGATTTTTGTTAATTTATATAATTTTCATCTATAGTCGATAAGACAAAAATTTTTATTTCCAACTATTATCTTTAGCCGATTTATCTAATATTAACAAATTTTCGAACACCAAAGAGAATTATTAAGTCAACAAAGCATATAATAGTTTAAAAAAATTAAAAAAAAAAAGTTTTTATAAATAAACAAAACTAAAAAGTAGAAAATAAATAATAGTTTAAAAAACTAAAAAACAAGCTTTTTAGAGAAAACCGAACTAAAAAAATAGAAAATAAGTTTTAATGAATTTAAATTAAGAATAGTGTTAAAAATTTCAATAAATATAAATTAATAATAGCGTAAATAAAAAAAGATCTATTTTATTTTAAAAAAAACGTGGGGTGCATGATGTCAATAGTTATAAATATTTTATTGACAGATATAAGTAGAATGATTATCATTTTGATAATATCTTAAAAAGCACCCCACGCTTTTTCTAAAATAATATACTTTTTTTTTATTTACTTTATTATTAATTTAAATTTATTAAAACTTATTTTATATTTTTTTAGTTTGGTTTTCTATAAAAAGCGTGTTTTTTAGTTTTTTAAACTATTATTTATTTATGTTTAAAAGTAATTCTATAAAAACCACATTTGAAAAAAAGTTTTCATTTTTTTAAAATTTTTGAATGGCCTATCTATATAAATAAAAATAAAATGCCGCATGTATGTCCACGCATCACTTGAGAACGGCTGGACCGAGTGAGCAAAATTTTTTTTTGTTGTTTTCAGAATTTTTAGGAGAAGGTTTGTATGTAAAAAAATTTTTAAAAAATCCTCCCTCAAAGGGGGTTGCGGGGGCGTTAACAATGAATAATTCCCGTTTGTAAACTATATCTCCTATAGCTCCCAAATTTGGTAGAAATCTTCCGTACGAGATATATAAATAATCTATTAACGAATTTTACGATAGCTCACTCCACAGGGGGTAGCCGGGGTGGATATTAACAATGAAAATTTTTAACTTTCAAATTGTAGATCCTACAGACGGTAAATTTAGGTGGAGTCTTCTATATGTGATGCGGAAATGATCTAAGAGCGGATTTTACAAAAACCCACCCCCAATAAAGATTGCGGGGGTGGATGTTAGAATGTTAAATTTCTATTTCCACACTGTAACTTCTAATACAGACTTGAAATTTGGTAAGAATCTTTTATTTGACGATGAATAATGCAAAATTTATTACTTATGATTTTATTAATTTTAGTTATTGCTCGCCCAAGTAACATGTGCTTGAGCAAGATTTTGGAGCCAGCGTCTTGAGCAAAACCCCTAGTTGCTAAAGTCTTTTTCTACATATGGGTTTTGCTCAAGTTTATTTAAAAAGACATGGTTCAAGATTTATATATAACTAGCTCAAGACATCTTGTGCAAGAATATGAGACAAGTCTAAAGCAAGGTGCATTGAAAAACTTTCTGACGCATTTTTTGTACCAGAAACTCACAACAAAGACTTACCCATGACTTGCTCAAGATCCGTAATTCCCAAAAATCCACTGATTCTATACTAAATATAGGAGGGGTAGAATGATGCGAACGGTCATTCGAAAACATTTCATCTTGAGCAAATCTTGAGCAACTTTTGCACAAGTATATTTAGAATGCTTCTGGTGTCAGTCTTTCTCAAGACTTGAGCTATAATCTGGCCCAAAGTTCTTGTACAAGGCTTGTCAATTGAATTTGCTACAAGTATCTGGAGCAAGACCCATAGGTAGAAAAAGACACTAACAACTATCGAAATTGAGACCAGTTTTGCTCAAGCCTTGAAAAAGATTGTTATATGGGTCTAGATTAATTATTATTGTATTTAACTTAAAAATTAATTGATCATTATAATAAAATAAAAAATTATAACAAAAACTTTAGTCATTTTAACTGAGGCTCAGCGAAGCGGACCGGGTCGCTAGTAAAATTAATAAAAATTTTCATAAAGTATAAGTGTTGTAGGTCAAATTGAAGGTAATATAATCAGCTTCACCATAAAGTTTCCAGAAATGAGCTCTTTTCTGTCAGTCAAAAGTTATTCACGTTTAAAGTTACAAAACTTGAAAATTAGCAAAATCAGGTGAAAATTTCACCTTGAGGACAAATGCAATAGTTAATTTTCTAAAGAAATTTACCTAAAAAAATTTTGTAAAACCATGAGCATATGTTTAAAATTAAATTTAAGACTTCCTAGAATATAAATACCCGAAAAGAGATGAGTTAATTCTTAATGAATCATTAATTTAATAGACGTCAATATAAACATTGACGTCTTATTATTGAACCTGGAAGCTATATAAAATTAATGATAATATCAAGACAAATGCGTCACTGTTGAAACCATTTTTTAAAAACTTGATAATCTCATAATCTTTTAACGGTTATCATTTTTTACGGCTATGAATCATAAGAAAATTGCGGTATATAAACTCAAACTCATGCGTGTAATTAATTATTAAAATAATTTCACTTTGATTTTCAAACATGTTTACTAAGATTGTTTTTATTGCGATAGCATGTCTATATTTCTCCACTGAGGTAAGACTCATGGTACTAAAACATTTTTTTTATATTGTTAATGGATCATTAAAATATTATTATTTATTTAAATTAATAATATAAAATTACTATTTCTTCTTCAAGCGTATTAAATTGATAAAAGTAATTTTAAATTAAACAGCTACATGGAGATAAAATTGATGATGCACTAGAGGATCAGAAAGTTAAACTATCAAAAATTTGCGCGGATCTTGGATATGAGTTTGCTTGCGTAAGTAATATTCATTTTAATAATTATTATAATAATTTTATTAAAATTTTACTTTGCAATTGAAATATTGATTGAATCAGATTTCAAAATATTTTATAAATCTTTATAAAAATTCATTAAATATTATGAAATTTTACAAATTTACAACTTTGATATTTAATTCTAAATTATTAAAAATTTATAATTTGATAAAATTTTCTTAGCTTGTCATCATAACTAACACAGTGATGAAATAAAATTTTATAAAAATAATATTCTAGATGAAAACTTTTTCATTTAATTGTTTCGATTTCTTCTGCGATATATTATTATTTATTTATTTATTTATTTATTTATTATGGTGTTTTATTTGCGTAACTTTACAGTTTTATACAAGTTTTTTTTTTTTTTTAAGATATATTAAATAGGTAATAATTATTCCTTAGCAAGTATAAACATTTATTGTTTTTTTTATTTGTAAAGAAACGCTCTCGGCAATTTACAACATGATTACATTTTTATGTGTAGAATGTTTAGTATTACTGATTTTATACAAAACATAACATCTGCAAAGAGAAGATATATTTAAAAAATTTAACAAATTAAAAAAGATTTTTTAAATTTTAAAGAAAAAAAAATTTATAAAAAAATTTGAAGGAAAAGAAAAACATAATATGAGGAGCAGATTTTCAAAAGGGTATCTTTTCATTTTTGATTAATCGAGACAAAAAACTGGTTATCTTCAATTCTAAATATTTTTATCGAACTTTTTTAATTTTGCTATAAAGTGCTATCGGTTATGAAGCTACAATTCGATTTTCATTTAGGAATCTTTATAATTCTCGAAGTAATTAATATTTAAAAGTTCAAAAAACTGCTTTTTTAAAATATGAAAAGATACCCTTTTAAAAATCAGCTCCTCAATATGTCTGATAGTCTATAATCACTATTTGATAGTTTATAATCACAATGTGATAACTTATAATCACTATCTGTACATCTTGGATGTTGTTATTTTAGAATCACTCTTTTTGCTTCACTTTTTATTTTATCTGCTGGTTTTCAAAAAATATCAATATCAATAGCATATTTGTTAATGATTTAGTAATATTATTATTATTTGTTAACAAAACTTAATTTATCCTTTGGTATTCACTTTTTTCCTTTTATTACCAATCTTTTCTCCTCTTAACCACTCAGAATTCCTCATTCTGCTTTCTGTTCCGCTTCTGCACTTTCTCAGCTTCTGTCTTTCTTTTTATTAATTCCTCAACTTTACAAAATATTTCACAAAATTTCGCGTCTATTTAAC
Organism: Cotesia vestalis; assembly: GCA_000956155.1. Taxonomy (NCBI): domain Eukaryota; kingdom Metazoa; phylum Arthropoda; class Insecta; order Hymenoptera; family Braconidae; genus Cotesia; species Cotesia vestalis. The sequence goes on along the minus strand of JZSA01003730.1, from coordinate 9,565 downwards.
TTATTACAATTGTATATATTTCTCTTACAATTTCTTCTTCCTCAATTGTTTTGTCGAAAGCTCGTCAAAGCGCCGAGATTTCGTGCTTCAAGTTTTTAAATTTTAATTTGATTAATATTTTGGATGGATAGGAATTTTAAATAAATTACACTCGATGTTTGGGACAACAGGAAGAAATTTATTGTCCCAGAGGAGGAAAAATCTGGTGAAGCCAGATAAAAAAAAACCTCCTCGATGATAAGTACAAGAAAAATTGTGTATGAATGTGTAATTGTTATTTAGTCAGGGCGGGACCGTAACTATTGTTGTTTAGTCAGGGCGGGACCGTAACTATGCTAATATTGAACTATTCTCGTTGGATAGTCAATGTTTATTGCCAATTATAGGCGAACATGAACGACTCGTTGAGAGTCGTGTTAATTTGTATGTGTGTGTGAGAGAAACGATCAAGCCAATGCGGCGTGATCAACCACGGGCCGTCCGTACCCAAAAAATGATATAAAAAATGATCAAAGCCAAGGCGGCGCGATCAACCACGGGCCGTCAATACCCAAAAAATGTGAGAGAGAGCTCGGATGTATGGCGTCTACCCGAATTGTCGCGCAAATTTCCACAAAATTGCGCTGATCAGTGAATAACTGGATTCAGCTGAGTTTATGAAGATAAATTGAATGATATTAAGTAAATTGAACTAAAACGATATGATTTGTGAGAATTTATGACTTATATTGTACGCTATGTAATATGCAAGAGTGACTGCGTAAAATTGCTATTGATTCAAGGGCCTCAGAGCAACTAGTGGTCCTGGCCACCGCACGAGCCAATTCGGTTTTTCCTATCTGGCCCCGATCTGCGCGATACCGTTCTGCGCCTACGCCGCAACTTGACGACTACGATGACTCCCGAATTTAAACGAATTCCGGTAAGAAAATTGTTCGAGAATTTTCTAGTCAAAGCTAGAGCTAATAAATAGATATAGTCATCTGATATCGTACGCCCACGCTCTCTCTCAACAGATATAGATGTAATTGTGTATAGCACAATACATGCGTGATTCTACTCTACACACACACACACACACGTGTATACTCAATCGTATATGTACGATTCGACTCGACATCAATCAATTTATCCCACTTTTCCAAACATTTTCTTTTCCCCTCTTCACCCCTTTCTGTACTTCTTTACAATTTATTAGATGTGTTAGTGTTTCTATGCTTTCTTTACATAATCTACAGGCCCATTCCGTATATCCTTTCTTATAAGTTCTCCCTTTGTTTCCATATCTTATTATTGCCCATTGTTCTTTGTCTTTTCCTCTTTTCTTGTCATCCTTCCAATAATTGTATTCATCCTTTCTAATCATTATTTTTTTATATATTTTGTTATTAATTGATCTCTTAATAACTTCGTCATCATCTTCCTTAAGTTTTTCATTATATGTTTCTATCCCTGCATCAATTTTTCCCTCTATTTTTTCATTTTCTTCCTTTTCGTGTATCATTCTTGCGATTTCCTCAAATCCCATTTCTTTTATCGCTGAATACAGATTTTTACCCTATTTTATCAGATTCTTGTTTAATATTCCTTATTTCTTCCCGTAAACAGTAAAAAATTTTGCGTCATTGCGTCAAAAGATTTTGTGTTAAATATTTAACACTTTTATGTGTAAATTTAACATTTATTGTATTAAATTAACACATAGAAGTGTTAAATATTTAACACAAAATTTTTTGACGCAAAATTTTTTACTGTGTAGCACTATTTTTGGCCACTTGTCTTCCTCCATTGCTAACACATCCTTTACTTATCCCTCGTCATTATCTTTATATTCTGCATTGATTTCTTTTAATGTATTTACAATTTTTATACTAATTAAAATCATAAATTAATTTTTGTTTTTTAATTAAAGGCACTGGATGAAACTTGCGTTCCAAGTTGCGCTAACGATAGTTTAGATGTTCAAAAAAATAAATGCCAGTACATAAATAAATCTATTTATGACTTTGAGATGGTAGAATTCTTTGAGTGTAAACTTCCTGATTCTTATCCTGCTGATGATTTTGGGGTATGTTCTTATTACTTATAATTTATAACTAATAATTAATAATTAATATAATAGAAAATTTATAATAATTACTGAAAAACATGTATTTTTTACAGCAATGCGAAAGTGGATCATGCGTTAGAATTTTTTAGTACATTTATTCAGATTATTTAATATCATAAAAAGATACTTATTAGATAAAAAGAACAAAAAGATTTTAAGTATGAAAAATAAACCAAAATAATAATATTAAATACTTCAATTTTTGAAGAATTTTAAAAACTGTAAATAAAATTTCCGAACAATAAATGTATTTATTCTTAATCTGTCTGTTATTCATTTTTTCTTTTTCAATAAATTTACTTATAATAAAAAAAATTTTGATAAAAATAAACAAAATAATAATCTCTTTTTATTCAAGAGCGATAGCTGAAAGTTTAAAGCTCCGTATCTTATACTAAACATTATGTTTTAAAAAAATATGATTAAAACACACAAATAAACTAAATCCAGATTAAACGATTTTAAAATCTAAAATTATTATCTACTTTTACAAACTCGCTTTTCCGTATTTATGATCAGACAATTTAAAACGTGATTAATCTTCAATCAATGCTTGTTGTTATTTAATCTTCTAAGATAGCGCGAGAAGAATGCGCGATTATAATAAAATCTCGTTAACTATCAACAAACTAAAGTAACTCGGAAGCAAACAAATTCAATAATGCAGTAATTTTATTAATAAACATTTTTATTTCTGGATTTGCTTCCAAGTATTTAAAGGACAGTTACTTTAGTTTTGTATCTCATTTCTTCTTTAAGTCTTAAATTAGTAAAGGCGAGTCAGTAAAATTTTGAATAATAAATACTAATCAGCAATGAAGAATAAAATTTTATTATTAACTATCATCCATCTTTTTGCATCAGTCTCAGCGATTCCCGCAGGAAGTCCTGAAGAAAAAGAAGGTTCTTCAGATTGTGGTATGATTTTTACAAACTATTTCTTCTGTTGTTACTTGGAATCAGATAATTAGATTAATAAAGACAACAATGTTCTTATATATAATTAAGAGAATAAGGAAAATGTTGTCTCTAGAATATTTATTTGATAAAATGAGCTTTTTAAATTAAATTTAGTATCATTAGAAAGGTCTTGACCTGAATTAGTGTCTTTTAGATGTTTTATATGCTTTTCAGCAATAGTTAATTTATTATGATAAGTTTTCGAGGTAGTTCTAGATAAATTCGAATTTCGCGATAAACACAATTTATTTATTTAATTATGAATTAATTTATATAATTGAGAGACTAAGAAAGATTTTGCAACGGGTATATCATATTACAAAATATTATTATAAAACAAATTTTATTATTATTTATCTTATAATTTATTATAATTATTATTATTAAAATTTAATTTTTTTTAACAATGTTATAAGGAATGTAATCAAAATTTCTTCTTATTTTTGCCAAAAAGCGGAAATTTAAAAAAAAAATAATCAATTTTAAATTTTTAAAACTGTTTCGGTCTATGTGTATTTTTTTTTAGATAATTTAGTAAATTATTATATATTAATATATTATTTAATAATTTAAGCTTGTTTGTTCTATTCAGTATGTTATGATTGTATTTTCTTTCTAACATTGTTAAAAAAAATTAAATTTTATTAATAATAATTATAATAAATTATAAGATAAATAATAATAAAATTTGTTTTATAATAATATTTTGTAATGTTATTATAAATTATCACTGATAAAAGCGTTAATGTAGTTCAAGACGCTCGGCAGCGCGGCATTTCTACAGCGCTCGGCGCCTGGCGCGCTGTCATAAATAAATTAATTTTGTTTAAACTAATGGCGAGCAGTGAAATTTTATTCCGGAATTTTAAACTTAAATGGATAAAGTATGTGACCGATAAAAAAACAATGCATTTTTTGCTCGAGAAGTTAGTTAAATTTTCATTTGTTAACTAAAAAGTTAATTAACAGTACGGAAATAAATAAATAATTTTAAGTCGTGAATATATTCTTAAAATATAGACATTTGACCATGGATCCTGAAAATTTCACAAATTTATCTCTTGCGGTTGATTTTTAATCCATTTTTTAATTAAAAGTGCTTAAAATTTTCATTATAAAAAAAAAAATTGTTAAAATCAAAATTTTGAAAAATCGTTTGGGGGATCAATTTTCCATCATAAGTACTAATAAAAAATATATATAGATTAAATTTTTATGATCAAGTGGTAAATGGGGGGTCCACTTGATGTGATCTTACTCATTGTAGAATGTGATTTTTACAAAAAAATAAAACCGCGCTTTAATAAAAACCTAACTTAATAGTAGAAAATAATTTTCAATGAGTTTGAAATAAAAATTCTAGAGCAATTAGGAATCATTTGTCCTAGGTCAAACTTAAAAGCAAATCGATTAATAGATACAATTAAAACTACATATACTACCAAAACTAAAATGTGTATATATATATATATATATATATAAGTAAAAATTATCTTTTAATTTGGTATATCATTACGGAGAAAATTAATGCAGTTAATTTTAGGTGTTTATATGTATAATGTGTTTATTTATAAGTAAATATGTTAATAAAATATGATTTATTGTAACAAATAAAGTTTTTTGTTTATTTTATAAATCTATACCTTTTATGGAAATTATTTATTTACTTATTTAATTATTTATTCATTTATTTGCTTATCAACTTATTTATTTATTTATTTATTTATTTACTTACTTACTTTATTTCAATGCCAAGGCAGTATAGCTAAATGGAAAAAGTATACAAAAAAAAAAAAAATTATAAAGTACACGTATAAATAATGAAAATATAAAATTTCAAAATTTTAGATAATAAGAAAAAATCGCTTTTCTTAAATTTGGAATGCAGTTTTTATAAATACGAGAAAAGTATAAATTTGAATATAAAAATAAAAAATTAAAGAGTTAAACTCAGTGGTGAAAAATGCAAAACTTAAAATTATTAAATTTTAAATAGTTGACTCGGTAAACATTGTATGCAGGTGTGAAAAGTTGTACCTTTGTTAGGTTTTATGGTCCGTTGAGTAAAAAAGAATTAAAATTGGTAAATAAGTTCCCATCTGCCTACCGTTAGGAAATTATTTGTCGGCTTTTCCAGTAATGATGACGATGCACAAATTTACGAAGGTCAATTTGTCAAATCATTTTTTTTTAACATTAAAAAAAAAAAAATGGTTTAAAAATTTAATTTTTGAGTTACTAATGTTCAAAAAAAAATTTATTTAAAAATTCAATCAAATATATTTTAGAATTTTAAAACACAAAATTTTTTTTAAATTTATTTATTTTTTTAATTTATTAGGGTATGCCATACCTACCTGACTAAGATTAGAGACTTACCTCACATTATCATGATGAGAATAACAACAGTAGAACACCAGTAAAACTATTATTACTTAAAAGTCACCTGAGGTGTTTGAAAAATACCTACCTGGGTGCAGCTTTAAATATTTCGGATATCTGGCAGGAAAATCAAGAGTGCAGCGTAGAAAAGAAAACAAACTTATTGAACAAAACTTAAAATTACTTAGAATGTATTTTTTTAAAATAAATATTTTGGGAACGATTATCGTATAAATTATAATTTTTTTATTTATCAAACATTCAAAAATTTATTTACAATTAATTTATACACATATATTACTTTATATATTTATATACAATTGACAAAATATTTAAACTATAATTAACTATTCCATTTTTACAAATAAATACACAGATAATTTTATATTACAATGTCAAAAAAGAACATTACTTTTAAATTTTTTCACAATTTAGCAATTAAATTGCTTCTCAAATTTAAAAGAAATTTCCTATTCAAGCACTTGTTCAATTTGTGCCTGAGATCAGCAGAAAAAATCGGAAACCTTTGATCGAACTTTTCCGAGTTGTTCACAAGATCAATAAACTCTCTGGTGCACACATGTTGAGCTAGTAGATCAAGATCATCCCATATCCAAAAGTGAAAAAGAGTGGAGAATTGACCCGCTTTGACTGACTTCATATCGGTAGCTTCGTTGAAACATCTATCTCTGAAGTCAACCAACGAGTTGTGTCCTTCTAACTCTTTCAGATTACCCGAAGAAACTGGCTGATTTCTTGAAACCATCTTCACAATGTGCTTTGTGAAAACTTCGGCGACACTTCGAAGATGAGTACGGTACTCGTCATCATACATCCACGATCTATTGATATCCGAGGCCTCTTCAATTTCGAGAAGTGTTTCCTCAAAAGATGTAAAGCCGCTGTCTGTTGCGATGTTGATATCGGCGTTGTTGTCCAGCAGAAATTGAATTTTCTCGACGTCATAAGGCACTAAATGCAGAGGAGTCATTCCCTTGCTATCCTGAAGATTGAAATCAACATTGTGATTCAGAAATAGCTCAGCGACTTGAATAGTGATGTCTTCTCCGTTTTCATCGTAAAATGACTTTGCAAACAAATAATGCATTGCTGTTGAGCCATCTCTGGTCATTGAATTGACGTCAACGCCTTTACGAAGCAAATGTTTAACCACAGTTAAATTTTGGCTAAGAATTGCATCCATGAGGAGAGTCAAAGCAATTTTTTTGTATTCTGCATCGACGTCCACGCCACTGTCGATCAATTTTATCGCCAGCTCCGAATTTTTATCAGAAATCGCCTGCATCAGAATTTCTGCTTTAATTTCTTGGCTAATGTATTGAAAATACCCGTGAGAATACTCAGGCTTTTCAAATTTATCCAGAATAAATTGACTATTTTCTGGATTTAACAATAGCTTCATAGCCGGAATACTGTCCTTTTTGATAGCGATATCTTTCGGGAAAGTTTCTGCTAAATCCTCAGCCGTCGCTTTAGCGCCATTGAAAACCAACAATTCAATCATTTCGTAGTTTTCGTTCTTGAAAGCTAAGTGTAAAGGAGTGCATTGCCGGAGAATTATTTCGTCCGAAGCTAGCGAGCATTTTTCAGACAGACGGTAAAAAATACTCGCGTATCGGTCCGTGTGAGTTTCGGCCTTTATTTTATCACTGATGATATTCGCTTTTGAATTGAGATTCGCTCCCCGTTGAGCAATCAGTCTTGTGATGTCGAGATTATTGTCCAAAACTGCGTAGTGAAGAGCGGTATAGAAAGGAGCTTTACTCTCTTTACTCACGATGTAGTTGAGGAGAAGTTCGGCGGCTTCTGGCTGAGAAAACTCAATTGCCTTACAGAGCAATGAGTATCCATTGAAAATTGCGGGAACTGGAAACTCATCCGCAATTGAATTGATCAGCTGTTCCATTTTACGAATTTCGCCATTTTGAACCGCTAGTTCCAGATGGCGTGAGATTTCGCTATAGCTCACTGCGATTGGTTTTGGCAAACACACTAACGCGCACATTTTTTTAAACTTGATTCACTTTCACAGATTTAAACTTGGATAATGATTGTTTTTTTTAAATTATTTTATGTTTGATTTAAAAAACTGCAATTTTAATAATTTTAAAATGCAGTTTTTATAAATTTTTGAAACTTTTTTTATAATTCTTTTAAATCACAAATTAAAAATGATCAAATTGAATTGATTTTAATTTAAACTGACTTGGTATATTATGGTTTAAAAGTCAGGTGTGTTATTCGTATGAAACACCGAAACAGACTGTCAGGAAATGAGTATTTTGTAAATCTAACAACTGGAGTCTCTTCCCCGCCACTGCATTGTAGGAGGGGAACATTTTCAACGGAATCCGTCATGACACGTATTGTTGCGTTGAGGATCCACAGCGCGATTGACCAATGAAAAATTTGGTTTATACTTAAGGGAAGAACAGTTTGTTCGGTTTAACAATGATTCATGATCACGCATAAGATGAGGGCAGCTGATCAATAAACCCATGGGATACTTTTAGATGTTAGATGTTAGATTCTTTTTGATTTGTCCGAAATAATTAATCTTGATCCGAAAATTCTTAAGATATTTGAAGAATGAAAAATTTTAACATTTATTACAAAAACTTAAAGAAATTTTCTAGAAAAAAAAATGCTACTTTTGGTATTTTAAAACTAATCAATATATTTTTAATTTAATTAAAATAATGTTAAAAAAACAGAATTTTTAAAGAATTTTATCAGTAAAAAATGTTAATTATTCTTACGTAAGAATTGTCATTTTTTCTTCTTTCGAAAAAATTAATTACCAGATAAGATTTCTGTTATTTAAAATCCCTGAAGGCTCAATGTTAATTGAACGCTTGACTATATACCTAAAATAGGATAAGATAAATTCAAAATATCGTTGTCTATGTGGGAGAAATTGAAATAGTCAAGATCTATAAATACAACACAAAATCTTGAAAAATATTTTGAGTAGCATGTAATGACTTTTTATGGAATTTTTAAAGATTTATTTTAGGATCTGTAAAGTGTATGTAAGTTACAAAACTAATTTCCACACATAACTTGGATATTTATGCTGACGATTTTATTTTTCCTACTGTGTCACGCTTCCGTGAGTTAATCAATAACGAAAGTTAAAGTTACATCAGATAACGAAAATTATCGCTTGTTAAATTTAAGTTGTTATTATTTTTTTTAATATTTGTACTTGTAATAACATTAGTTTCAAGTTTCAATGAAGAACATGTGAAAAAATGCAGCGTCCAAATAAACCTCAATTCTTTCTAAAGAATTTATTTCATTTTAATAATATAATTAAAGCTGTAATAATGTAGAATTACATAAATTGACATACTTAGGCTCTTAGGGAAAAAATGGTCTATTTTCAACGATTTTTTTTTAATAGAAAAAATGAAATATTTTATTCAAACTTATTACTATCTTGAATATGCATGTTTGATAAGGGATTACTGAAATTTTGAAAAAAAAATATTAAAAACTCTGTTAATGTGACGTCATTTCCGGCGAGCCCTCGGAAAAAAGATGCGTCCGCGTGATCAGTAGAACTCCTAGCAGGATTATTTGAAGTGAAAAAAAAAATATGTGCTCTAGTTAAGACTTCAAACTAGGTCTTGAACGGAAGAAAAAAAAATGAAAATTGGATTCTTGGCAGAGGTGTTTACAAAAAAATTGAAAATTTGACTAAAATTTCGCGGAATTTTTTTTTTTTAAATAGTTGTAATTGAAAAAAAAAATCTTCCGTTCAAGACCTTGTAAATTATATCTCAAAGACCTGTCTAAAATTTCATCAAGATCGGTTGAGTAATTCTCGAGGAAACTGTATCTCCGAAACTATTATTCGGATCGATTTGAAACGTTTGAGTAGAATTTAATATAATATTTTTAAAAAATCGATTTTTTGAAACCGTGAAACTCATGTAACCCCTTAAGTCATCAGAAATAAATTTATTATTTTGCTAATCAATTTTTTATTGACTTCTCAATAAATAAATTTTTATTCGATAATTATTTTTTGAATTATAACTATAATAATTATAATTAATATTATTATAATTAACTAGCTGTTACCCG
>JZSA01003729.1:0-12166 GCA_000956155.1 Cotesia vestalis | reverse complement strand
ATATGCTTTTCAGCAATAGTTAATTTATTATGATAAGTTTTCGAGGTAGTTCTAGATAAATTCGGATTTCGCGATAAAGAAAATTTATTTATTTAATTATGAATTAATTTATATAATTGAGAGACTAAGAAAGATTTTGCAACGGGTATATCTTTATCGTAAATTAGGTTTGATTTTTTTGTTCAGCGATAAGGTAAATTACACGAAAAGAAAAATAGAAAAATTACAGTATATAATTTAACGTGGCCCTTCATGATGAAAACTGGAAAAATTTAAGTTTCAGATTGTAATTATCACATATTTTGTAAAAATTACATTGTAAAATGTAATATTTACATTGAAAGCTTTGAAAATTAACATTCAAAGTTTGAATTACAAGAATGTTATTTCGAACTGTAATTTTTCTAGTTTTGAATACGACGGGACACTTATAACTATTTATAATGTAATTTTTCAAGTTTTCTTTTTTTCGTGTACCCATTAGTTGAACAGGTTTTAAAGTAAAACGTATTTGACTCTACTTTTATTATATAAAGATGTAATTATTGGTTCAAATTGGAGATTTTCATGGAAATATAAACAATTTTGAATTGATTGAACCGCAAAATAGACTTAAATAGTAGCGTAGCCGACATGTCTTCGGAAAGTTCTGGGTTCGAATCCCAGTTCGAGCTATCTGAATTTTTTCTCGCATATTCTAGAAACTCACATTTAGAAGATACTCCCCATATTCCTTTCTCAATCCTTTCCTACCAAGTATCCTGTTACATGAATGTGGAACGCTTCACGTAATAATTACCGGAACTCCTATTCTTTCCCGCTTCACAACATTATTTAATTTGTACTTTAGGGTATTTTACTTTAGTCATTTATGATTCAAATAATTGAGGCAGTAAAGAAAATTTTGTGACGAGAATATTGTTCTTTTTAAAGGAATTTTTGTAGTTTAATTTGATATGATCAGAAAAATTGGTGCCTTTTGGTTTTATATATGCCTATGTAACAGCACTATTTGGCAAATTAGCAACTAAATAGCGTTGAATTGTGAAATTGTTTAATTGTTATAATTATAATTATTATTATTTTATTTTTTTTATTTTTATTACTAAATAAAAAAATAATCATATTTTTTAGAAGTCAATTTTTTGGAGAAGTTTTGAATAGTTTTTTGATTCTATAAATTTTTTCCGTCACATTTGTCCATAAAATTGTTTGTAATTGATCCTAAAATAGAACTATTCTTTTTGAAATTTATTTAAAAAATATCCAAACTGTGTATACTGTGATTAGAAATATTAAAAAATTATTAAGCCAAAGTTTTCTTATTTATAATCCGTAAATCTCGACAGTAGTTACATAGTGACATTGCTAATTAGTTTTATTAAAAAAAGAAATATTTAATTATTTAATTACAGACATGAAGAGATTTGATATTCCTGAGGTAGTATGCAATTTGAATGGTATAACCGTAAAGTTTGAACAAAAGGGATCATTAAAAACACAACTTGTCGTCAAGGACCACCTGAATGACTCTGAGTGTGAAAAAATGTACGACGCAGGTGAAAACAGTGGGAACTTTTCCGTAACATACGGTACTTGTGGCGTAGATATTAAAAACAAAACAGCTGAATTGACTTTGATGGTGCTGCGACCCCCAGGAGAAATTCGTGAATCAGCCCAAACTCGACTTATAAAATGTGAGTACCCTACAAAAGAAGGTATAGCGAATAAGTCATACCAAGTCGGAGATCTTAGAACAGTGACAGACCTTCCATCAACAACCTTCTCTGATGAAGATCCAACTCATGAGTTAGTAATTCTAAATTCTGATAATAAGCGTGTAACTGAAACTGAACCTGTTACACCGGGAACTCCACTAATTGGCAAGCTTCGTATTTCACCTAAATCTTACTTTGGCTCCATTAAGAATTGTTACCTCGCACCGGACCAGAAAGACGATTCTAAACAATACAAGATCATTGATGAATCAGGTTGCCCGGTCGATTCATACGTCAACGGATGGCACTGGGACACAGAAACCAACTCCGTTCAGCTTCATTTTAAGGCTTTCAAGTTATTAGATTGGAACCAAAATCATATCTTCTGTGACGTTCATTACTGCATCAAAGAAAGCGATTGTGCACCTGTAAGTTGAATAATTTGATACATATTTTTAATTTCATTTTGATGATAATAATAATTATAATAACTAGCTGTTACCCGCCCGCTTCGCTGGGCATTTTATAGAATTGTATTTTCAGATCTAAACTTGAAATTTAATTAGAGTATTGTTTTGACTTTCACAAATTCCAAATTTCATCGAATTAGCATATACCTTTTATCCATGTAATTATTCCAGCTAATATTCATTGTAACTTTCAATGTGCAATCATTATAATGTTTGCGTGGCTTTTTTTCAAAACTGGATAATAATTGACACGAAGAAAAAAATTTGAAATGAGAATTTGGAGTCTATAGGAGCTATAGTTTGGAAATTAAAAATTTTTAATGTTAACACCCACCTTCGCAAACCCCTGTGAGATGAGCTATCGTAAAATTTGTCTATAGAATTTTTCTACATCTCTTACAGAATATTCCTAACAAATTTTGAGTCGATTGGAGCTATAGTTTAAAAACGGGAATTTTTCATTATTAACGCCCCCGCAATCCTCTTTGGGGTAGAATATTGTAAAATTCGTTTATAAATTATTTTTCCATCATTTACAGAAAATTCCTACAAAGTTTGAAGTCTGTAGGAGTTATAGCTTGAAAATTAAAAATTTTGATTGTTAATACCCACCCCCGCAACTCCCCTTATGGGTAGAATTTTGTAAAATCCGTTCTTAGCTGACCTTTACTTGGCGAAAGGAATATACCTGCCAAATTTCAAATCTCTAGGTCTTATAGTTCCAGAGATATCGTGATGAGTGACTATATCTATAGATAGTCTCCTATATAGATAATAATAATAATAATAATAATAATAATAATAATAATAATAATAATAATAATAATAATAATAATAATAATATACTTTTTTTTTTATGCAGCCAACTAATTGTGCGGATACACCCAAGACGTGCAATGGACCAAAACTGTAAAATCTTATTATTTAAATTAAAAAATAACTATACCGAAACCAGTAGACATCTGTTAGTTTCTATGATTTTCATAACCAGTCAATTATATTAAATAATAATATATATTTACAAATTTAAATTCATAATTTTTTTCAATCTCAACATGTGGAATTATTTTACTAAAGTTTTTCTATAATAATTTAATTGTTATAAAAATTTTTAAATTTGTCAAATGCCTGTTAATTTCAGTATCATAAAAAATGTAATATCTATAAAAATAGACGTAACATGAATAACGATAATTTTTTGTTACATGTTTTATTTTTCTGTCAATATACAAATGAATTTTACTAATATTAATTATGTTATAATTATGTTTTTTCTTCATGGATACGTAATAAATACAAAGTATCCCAATATAACATTTATTATTGTTTATTTTATTGTTTTATATAATTAGAAATAGAAAAAACTTGATTTATTATTCTTAATTATTAATATTATTATAATTATTATTAAGATTGTTTTTTGTTTTAATAAATTAAGTAAAAACAAATAAACTGAATTATTATTTATTATTTGTGTGTTATTTAATGTGTCATGTCACTCGCTCACTTTTATTCACTTTCATGCTCAATTATTATTTATATAATTCACATAAATTTTTTAATGCATCGAATTGTTATTTATTTAGCTATTATTATTTTTAAATATTTATTAATGACTCTAATGTGGGCGTTTTATTTAATTATTTAATTTTAATTTATTTTTACTGCCGAAATGATTATTTTTTTATTTTTTAGCATCTCGTATTTTTTAATTCGTCATTTCCTCTTAATTTTGTTGATCAATTTTATAACGTGGCTCACTTAACTAATTGCTACACGCCACACTGCACACATAACTACTAACATACGAATTTGTGTGCATATGTATACATATATATTAATTTATACATATACCTATACATATAACACAGTTTTATACAATGCATCATGAAGTAATGACCTAAGTACACACATACAATCATTTTCATTGCACTTTATTGTATTAAATTGCTGTTTGGTACACACGAATCATGTCAATGACTTTTATTTTATTTTTTATATTTTTTTTTCCTATTTTTTTTTTGTGTACCGCAAATTACTTTATTTTTACTCCACAATGCAATGCAGCTCTACTACACTCTAGAGTCTATACAGCACGACGCTAATCGCCGTTACAATTTGGGACATTTGTTTTTTATTATTGTTATTTTAATTATTTTATTCGCTGCAAAGGGAAACAATCGAAATACTCATGTGTCTTGATTGAAGTATATAAATAAAAATGATAAATTGTGCCTTGATTCTAATCTCTCGTTATTTTAGTATATATATATATATTTTTTTTTTTTAATTATTTTTCCTTTCTTAATTCTGATGGTATAAAAAAATTTGCTGCTGCTGATTTCGCTGCTGCGGGGCAGTGGGACAATGAGTCATATTATTCCTTGTTTACATTTCGCTGTTACCTATTTTTATTCATCAGTTAATAATTATTATTATTGTTGTTTAAATTAATATTTAATAAAGGGCGCTAGTTGCCGTTTGTTGGATCACGCTCCGCTCCATAGATTTTGCCAGCTTTTCGAGCCATGTTGCCCAACATCTCCATTGAAGATTTGTGGGCTGATCTTAACGATAATGCCCATTCTTTCAAACTAATTTCATCCTGTAATTAAATTAAAAATATTATTAATAATTATAATAAATATAAAAATAAATAAAGAAATTTCATTGCCTTTAAAATTTTATTTTTAGAACTATGAGTAACTTTTGTGGCTTATAAAAAAAAAATTTTTTTTTAAATTTACATTTCCATCGATTTTTTTTTAAATATATTATTGTAGAATACTAATTTATTTCTTCCTCAGTTATGATCAATTTATCACAAAAATAAAATACTTTTTAGTCATATATTCTATTGACAGTGACTAGTCATTTCTGTTTAAAGAAACCATTATATGTTATAAACGCATGACGCTTAGTTTTGAGTCAACCTTCGATCAAATAGCTTCTCTTCCTCATCGAAACCCAAACAATCTGAAGAATTTTGTTTATTTCTGTTCATGGTTTCAAATTATAAGATGTATATCTTTGTCTAAAATAAGAACTACTCAATTTAAAAACACAGTAACTGAAATTTCTTATAAAAAAAAAATTACACTTTACAAATTTATAAAACTGATAAACTATTCAAAATTGCTCCAAAAAGTTAACATAAAAAATTGACTATTACTGAAAAATATATAAAACCGTGAAAAGGCATAAATTCTTGTCAAGATCTTTCTGATGATACCAAATTTGACAAAATTTTTTTTAGTCTCTTGATTATATAAATTAATTTTTGGCCTACAACCACATTCACTTGTACAAAACAAAATAAATAAATAAACAAATTTTGTTAATCGCGAAATTCGAATTGATCTCGAACTACCTCGAAAACTTGTTATAAATTAACTATTGGTGAAAAGCATATGAAACATTGAAAAGATAGTAATTCAGGTCAAGATCTTTTAAATGATACACGGAAAAAAATAAACTGTAAAATTCGCCCGGATTCCGGTTTATTTTTATAGTTTTAAACAGTAAAGCGGACATCGGAGTGGCAAAAATATAAATATTACAGAACTTAATGTAGAAAGTGTAAAAGCAAGAATTTATAATTTAATATCGAAAATAAGTGATTAGTAGCTGTCACCATAGTAAATAACAACTCTCTCATCTTAAAAAATTACAGTTTCAAACAGTAAAAATTGTCAGAAACTCAGATGAGAAGAAAGGGATCTTACTCTTGGAGAATTTAACATTTGAAACAAGAAAAATTCTACTCTTAAAATATATATTTTACCAGTCCAAGCAAGTCAATAATTATAGTTTGATTTTTAGCGTTGCGTTTAAAATTTACCATTTTACTTTGTAAATATTGACGTTGCTTGTATTAGAAATTTAGTAACTGTATTTTATACTTTTTACATATCATGCGATCATTTTTTAGGTACCAAATGATAAATATCAAAGTCAAAATTCTTAATTAATATACTTTAACATTTTCGACATTCACATATCAAATTTTACTATTTGAAATAGTATTTTTTTCCATGTAAACAATAAATTGTAGCATTTAAATGATAAATATTGAATTTAAAAAAATATTTTCATCATATAAATATGCCGAAGACAAAATTTTCTGAATTGTAAAGTTCACAAACACATATTGTATAATTAGCTCTATAGTATTGGACTTTTTGAGTCTCTCGCTGGTCTTGTTTGTTGGATAAAATTTCCAATAGTAGATCGTAAAAATTACTAAATGAGAAGTATAGTCCGTTACTATTTTATGAAATAAAAATTACGATAATAAAATAGTAGAAATTCCTTCAATTTTCTTCATAAATTTATAATTTCAAATATCAAATATTTAAACTATAACTCTCTGCTCAAATTGATAAATCTACCTTTTTCAATTAATTATATTCTTAGCAGTTACAAGGTATTAACAAATTAAGTTACAAGGTATTGCAAATCACTGAGGATCAAAAATTAAATAAATCATCAAAATCCCCTTCTATTTTTTTTCCCAAAAAACTATATTTTTATCAGACAAATTTAATCCAACGATTTATGTAAAAAGAGAATTATTAATTTTAATCTAGGCATCTCTATCATGCCCTACTTTTATCCGAGATAATATTTTTTCAATAATAATAACAGGAGGCAAAAAAAAATGACTGAGAGTTATGGTGTAAGTTGTGAATGGAAATTTGAAATAGCTCATGAGCTCGGGAATTTACCGAGAATTCAGATGAAAATAAGAGAAGCTTATCTCTTGGTGCACGCCTAGCCGCTCTCGCCGTAGATGTGGATGGAAAAGCTCCAGGCGTGTATGGAATTCAGAATATTATCGTTGCGCGATAATAACCCTAAATATTTTTTTGTGTGCACACCGCTACACAAGTGAACATCCAGATTCGCTTAAAACTATTCGAATAAATTTTTCCCTTTTTTTTTTATATTTTTTTTTTTTTTTTTTTTTCATTTAAATAGTAAATTTATCGTTAAAAAAAAATTTGTAATTTTAACTTATATCTAGCAAAGCGGACAACTAATGACTTCTAAATATATAAATATCAAATTGATCATCATCTCTGAGTTGTAAATAAACAGAAATTCAAGTACAAATCTCTTCAATGGTATCAGCCAGATTTTAAAATTGATTTTATCGTATAAATTAATTTTAAGCAAAATTGAACTATTTTTGTTGATAATGCAAATAAATAAATACATATTAATCCAAATTTAGCAACAATATTTACACCCACCATCGTCAATGTCATTCGATCGATTTCATTTTTATCTTTAATCTTGTGTTGTCTGAATGGACTGTGACCCTTGAGCAGTTTGTAGAGCACGCAGCCAAAGGAAAACCAATCAGCACTAGAATCGTATGTCGTTCCTTTTGACAGCACCTCAGGGGCCATATATCCGTGTGTACCACTGATAAATAAAAATAAAATACAATTCAATATTATTTGCACTTGTTTTTGAAATACCGTCAGTGGTTGTTGTTGTTTCTATTATTTGTTTTGTTTCATTCAACTTTGAATTTACTACAAACTTCTGAAACGCTGGTGGTTTTTAGAGTTTATGAAATTTCCCTGGTAATTTATGATCTAAAAAAAAAACATTTTAATAACTTAAAGAAAATTAGATATCAAGTTAAATTTTATTTTTCTCAATAATTTTACTACGTAATTAAAGCGATAGGACTTTAGATTACGCGTGTATTCAGCCAACGAGCAAAGTGTGTGAGCCGACACACGAGTGCAAAAAATTTATCCATCAAGTTCATCTATAAATAAACATAATTAATTGATTTAATTTTTCAAAATATTCACACGAGTCAGCCAGTGAAGTATTAATTGAATAAATAATAATGAAACGATTTTGGAATTAAAAAAAAAAAAACGCCATTCGGCCACACCCGATATGGATAGGTAGATTTCTAAAATGAATATTGAAAAATCAATCTACCTAAAAAATAGAATTTGTAATATATAAAAGTTATTTGACGATAAAAGTCTAAAATTAATTTATTTCTAATTTTCGAATTACGAAATAAATTGAAAAAATCATCTCAAGTTGACGAATATTGAATTGAAAATTTAATAAATTCGATTTCATTATTAAATCTCTAACATAATTGGATCAATTTGTCTCGATAACTTTTTAACAGTGTCCAAAATATTTCATTAAACAACTCAATTCTATACTAATTTTTTGAAATTGGAACTTCGAGAGCTTAATTGTGAACAAAACGTTTTTTTTTTTTCGTCACCAATTGGACTATGAGCTATCTTTTACGGTTGAAAATTTTTTAAAGAAAAAATCTCGAAATATATTAACTGAAAAATTTTTTCAAATTTCCAAATAACCGAATTAATTAAAAAAATCATCAGAATTAGACAAATGATAACTTAAATTAAAGATAATTAAATTATAGGGTAAGAACAAGATTACAGTGGATATCACCCTAGATTATACTGAGTGAAAAAAATTTTCAGATAGTAACTGATATAATCCATATTATAATGAGTATACTCCAGATACCACGCAGTATAATCTGGATTACAATGAGTACAATCCAGATATCACACATTATAATCTGGATTTTTTCGCTACTATCTGAAATTTTTTTTCACCACAGATATTACTCAGTATAATCTGGGATGATATCCAGTGTCATCTTGTTCTTTCCGTGTACGTAATCTTTAAGATAAATTTAATCGATTCAATCTATCTTTTATAGCTGGAAAATCATTTCCATAAATTTGATAAATTAAAATTTTTTTAAAATGAAAAAAATTTTCAACACCCACAACTCGTAAACTAACCAACTGATTTTGTTCATTTTTAAAACTTGATTTTGATATTGATTTATAAAATTGACTCAATAGAAAACATTTTATAAAAAGAAAAAGCAACAAATTTCCTTGTAGTAGTCTTCGTTCAAGAATTTTTGCCTTGAATCAAGCTAATCTTTCTGCCAGGGTATTATAACAAAATTTTCTTCAAATTGCGACATAAGACAGCACAATAGCTAGATTTCTAAAAAAAAATTTTCATAAAATCACTAAAATGCTAACCATTTTGTTACTAACACATTAATTTATTTATATTATGCGAATATTTTAATACATTTCCAATAATTTAATATTAAAAAAAAGTCGGGTATTATCAAGAAACGCCCTTAATCTCTTTGTCAAATTATCTCTTTAGAAAAAAAAAAAAAGAGATAATTTCAAATCTGTAATCTAAAATTCATAGGAATAGAATCCAGGGGTGAGTAATACTCTCAGAATGCAATTAACTAATTTTTCCCTCTATATTTTGACCTAGAATTCTAGAGGGATAATTTTTTCATTACAATAACCACAAGCGTACTTTCGAAGCTTATAAATAAACATAATATTTTGACGACAGTTGAAATAACTCGAGAAGTAATATTTATTTATTTTTAGAATAATAGAAGAAGAACAAACTGTCTTTTAATATTATGATAACTATATCGAATTGCGGTTTTAAAATTTAACAGTGTCCAAAATATTTCATTAAACAACTCAATTCTATACTAATTTTTTGAAATTGGAACTTCGAGAGCTTAATTGTGAACAAAACGTTTTTTTTTTTTCGTCACCAATTGGACTATGAGCTATCTTTTACGGTTGAAAATTTTTTAAAGAAAAAATCTCGAAATATATTAACTGAAAAATTTTTTCAAATTTCCAAATAACCGAATTAATTAAAAAAATCATCAGAATTAGACAAATGATAACTTAAATTAAAGATAATTAAATTATAGGGTAAGAACAAGATTACAGTGGATATCACCCTAGATTATACTGAGTGAAAAAAATTTTCAGATAGCAACTGATATAATCCATATTATAATGAGTATACTCCAGATACCACGCAGTATAATCTGGATTACAATGAGTATAATCCAGATATCACGCAGTATAATCTGGATTACAATGAGTACAATCCAGATATCACACATTATAATCTGGATTTTTTCGCTACTATCTGAAATTTTTTTTCACCACAGATATTACTCAGTATAATCTGGGATGATATCCAGTGTCATCTTGTTCTTTCCGTGTACGTAATCTTTAAGATAAATTTAATCGATTCAATCTATCTTTTATAGCTGGAAAATCATTTCCATAAATTTGATAAATTAAAATTTTTTTAAAATGAAAAAAATTTTCAACACCCACAACTCGTAAACTAACCAACTGATTTTGTTCATTTTTAAAACTTGATTTTGATATTGATTTATAAAATTGACTCAATAGAAAACATTTTATAAAAAGAAAAAGCAACAAATTTCCTTGTAGTAGTCTTCGTTCAAGAATTTTTGCCTTGAATCAAGCTAATCTTTCTGCGAGGGTATTATAACAAAATTTTCTTCAAATTGCGACATAAGACAGCACAATAGCTAGATTTCTAAAAAAAAATTTTCATAAAATCACTAAAATGCTAACCATTTTGTTACTAACACATTAATTTATTTATATTATGCGAATATTTTAATACATTTCCAATAATTTAATATTAAAAAAAGTCGGGTATTATCAAGAAACGCCCTTAATCTCTTTGTCAAATTATCTCTTTAGAAAAAAAAAAAAAGAGATAATTTCAAATCTGTAATCTAAAATTCATAGGAATAGAATCCAGGGGTGAGTAATACTCTCAGAATGCAATTAACTAATTTTTCCCTCTATATTTTGACCTAGAATTCTAGAGGGATAATTTTTTCATTACAATAACCACAAGCGTACTTTCGAAGCTTATAAATAAACATAATATTTTGACGACAGTTGAAATAACTCGAGAAGTAATATTTATTTATTTTTAGAATAATAGAAGAAGAACAAACTGTCTTTTAATATTATGATAACTATATCGAATTGCGGTTTTAAAATAGCATTTTATTAAATTTATATAGTATCAATAATATTAATGTTAGATATTAATTGAATGAATAAATAAAAAATCACTTACACGCTCGCGTAAGGTTTCTTTGTTGAGAAGTCACATGCAAGCCCGAGATCGGATATCCTAACATGTCCGTGTTCATCGAGCAAAATATTTGCTGGCTTAAGATCCCGATAGACAATAAATCGTCGATGCATGTGTTCAAGACCAAGAATTACTTCCGCGGCGTAGAATTTCATCTCAAGTTCATTGAAAACACCATGTTGGTTTAAGTGATAGTGCAAATCACCGCCATTCATCAGGTCTAAGATGAAACACAATTTGTCGGGTGTGTGGAAGGCGTATGTCATACAGACAATAAATGGACAATCCACCTGGAATTTTTGCTGTTTATCAATCCAAAAATAATTGGAGGAAGAAAAACAAAACATATTATTATTATTTATATTGTAAATTTTCATCTTATAAATTAATTAATAACTACACTTATGCTAATAAATAATAAATAAATAAATAATTCTACATTAGCTTAAGCTTAAGTTTAAGTTGTGTAAGTTGATGTTGATGTTGCCGGTAATTAGGTATAATGAAGAAGATAAATAAAGTATATAAATACCCCGGTGCTGACTAGAGATAACATTAGCCTCTCGTTGAGTGCAAGTGTCTCACCCTGCTTCATCTTGATACGTTTTTTATCGAGACACTTCATCGCATACATTTTTCCTGTATCGGCCTTGCGGCATCCGTAAACCTCGCCAAAGCCGCCCCTTCCTATTATGCGATGCACGCTGAAGTCGTTCATTGTCAACTGGAGAAACAATGGCAAATCGTTGACGAGCTCTATCGATTATTGAACATTCCCTCGAGGGACGTGAATGGAAACACAGAAACGTCTCTCGCTTACCTGAATATTTAGCTCGAGATTTTTCCATTGGCAAAAACGCGTGTACTTTTCACTGAAAAATATTATTACCACAAGTTTTAATGCTACTCAAGTGATTCCTTGTTTTTTTTTTTTTTTTTTTTTTTTTTTTTTTTTTTTTT
>JZSA01003728.1:0-22623 GCA_000956155.1 Cotesia vestalis | reverse complement strand
GTTGCCAAAATAAATATTGTCGCTTTTTAATTATTGATTGAGAATAAACGTCAATTACACGTGCGTTCAAAAACTCAAATATTTAACTTCTGAATAATAAATTATACATTTGCTTAATCATCTGAAAAGTATGTGTGTTTTTTACGTTACACTTTATATAGTTTATATTTTAACAATTGTGTAAAATTGTTTCTTTTTTTAGTCAGTGTAAATGAGAGGAAAATAGTTAATTGTACTTTAATTTTTATAAGCTCTCAAAATATCGTCCACGACGACATTATTTAGAGCTTTATTTTCTAACGCATGTTTTTTTTTTTTTAAACTTATTATCCCATTAAAAGTTTTGTCATAATTAATTTGCAAAAGAGCTTGTTTGTATCAAATGCATGTTTCATTAGAAGATAAGATTTAAACTTTACCACTATAATTATTCTAAAGTGCAGTTTTTATTGTTTTTGGTTACAAAAGTTTAATAATTTTTCTTCTTCTTCAATAATCTATTACATAAAAAAACTTTTATCGACCTTTTTAAATTTTGAAACGCTTCATTGTTTTTATCTTATAAATATTCCAAGCAATAAAAAAGTTTTTCTTAATAAAGATTAAAAAAGTTACTGCAAATAACCGATTTGGTTTTAATTAAATAAAATATTGAGTTATCACCGAAGCGGGTGACTAGTAAATAAAAAAAAGTAATATTTTCGTTGTAAAATATACAATGATGCGGATGTCGGTGCTATCCAAATATTTTTTTATTTTAAAGTAAACGAAAAATAGAATAAAGTTAAATAAGAATGTTTATTTTTGTACATTATCCTATAGTTGAAAAAATTGTTCAACAACAAATCATTTTTTATGATAAATAAAAATCACAGCCTAAAAATTCTTTGATTTTTAAATAAATATTTGAAGTATCAATGAAAAGTTTCAAGAAATGGAAAAAATTTCATAGATTTTTTAAAGTTGATTTTAATAATAACATAAGCTAATTATTTCAATTCAATTTTTTTTAGTTAATTTTAATAATAGCTGTATGTATGATAAACAATTTTTAAAAACAGTGATCAAAAAAAGTTTCCCCAATAAAATTGATTAAAATAAAATACAAAAAACAAAATAATAAAAAACAGAAAGCTCTGCTATAGTTTAAAAAATTATTCCAGTATGATAATTTTTTTGACCAATTTTCCTGCCACATACACAGATCCATAAACACAGACACACGAACGTCCAGGAAAAATTATTTTTAATCTCATTACTTACTATGTTAAACAAAATAATTGTTATTGAAATATATTTTATGTTCCTGACAAATTATTTGACTTGATATAAGTGCACTCTTATTATTCTGTAAGTGCGATATAAGTAAAAAAAAATCAATTTCAGTTTCGAGAAAAGTGCTTTTTTGACATCTCGAGAGTAAAGCACTACCTCAACGCTTCGCTTATGAGGCGTGCAATTAAATTAAATTAAACTAACCCGTGTAAAAAAAAAATCGTCTTAAAATTGTCGTTTGTTTAAGATTTTAAACATGACACAAACCAAGACGATTTTAAGACTTTTTTAAAACGCCAAAAAAAAAATTCTGGGAGCAGATTTTTGAAATTTGGTTCTGGAATTTGTTATGAAAATTAATTTTTAGACGATTTTACTACTTTGTAATCGCTACATTTTTGAGTACACTCTTTTTAAATTGAATTTGAAATTGTTGAAAACTTATTATCGGACAATTTTAAGATTTTTTTAAAACTATTTTAATATTTTTTCAAGACAATTTTTAGATTTTTTAAAGACGATTTTTAGATTTTTTTAAGACTATTTTAAGACTATTTTGACATCGTTTTATTTTCATAAAAAATTCGAAAACCAAATTTCAAAAATCTGCTCTCGGAATTTTTTTTTTTTGACGTCTTAAAAAAGTCAAAATAGTCTTGATTTGTGTCACGTTTAAAATCTTAAACAAACGAAAATTTTAAGACGATTTTTCTTTACACGGAAAGATAATATTTTAATTTTCCAAAACCAAAAAAAAAATTGAAATTACATTTAAAAAAATTATAAACCGATAAAAACTTAATTAACGTGAAACAATTTACAAAAAACGATTAAATTTTAAAAAAGTGGCAATAAAAATATTATTAGGATATTAAACGTAATCATAAACACACACATACATATACATAATATATTAATATGTATAAATCTAAATTTACCTCAAACAAATTAACAGGCACCTCATTCTTCATTAGATATTTGTGTACATGAGATACAGCATCTGTTGAGTATTCCTGTGAATTTAAAAATAAAAAATTAAAATTAAAAATACATATAATAATAATAATGATAGCGCGGTACATTAAAAAAGATAAAAAAGTAAGTGAAAGAAAAAACTTATTTTTATTCGTTTCATAGTATAGCGACGTGACATGATAGATAAAAAAAATAAAGGAAATAAAAAAAAGCCAAGTGTGGTGTTGGATATTTACATGTGAATGCGCCAGGAGTTCTTTCATTATAAAGTTGTCGTATATCTCTCGTGCAAGTTTTCTTCTTTCTTCTGGGGCTTCTAGTTTTTCGTACGCCTTTATCTGTCAAACATATAATACATATTTACATATCTTTTAAACTCTATGTATTTGACTAAATAGAGAGATATAAATTTAATTTATTTTTTTTAATAATAAAATTATTTTTATAAACTTAAACTTAAACTTAAATGGTTAATAGCCGACCTCTTCGTAAAACCTAAGCTGAGGAACTGGTTCCTCTGATACAGTCTCACAAAATTCTTTAAATAAAAGGTACCCTGAAACAAAGTCAATTTTCAAATTAGTTTCAATGTTTTTGATGTTTATTTGGTAAGAATGATAGTAGCAGACGGACAATTTTTAAAAAACTTGTGAGAAATTTAATTACTACAAGATTAATTGGAAAAAAAATCTACTGGAATATTTTTATAAGCTTTTACTGTGTAATTTTTTTTTTTATTTTTAGGGGAAAAATCTCCTTAGGCGATTCAAAATAATCATATAATTTTGAAGCTTTAATATGACAATTAATTTACCAAATATTTGATAATTTAAAAAAATTTTCTTATAGATAAATTATGGAAAAAAAAATTGAAATGTAGAAATTTTTATAAATTAAAAATGCAATTTTTTTTAAATAATTTTTTAGAACAAATTTGTTTGTTAAATAAAATTAAAAAAGGTCAAGTGACTGGTAACTTTAATGTCATATAATAAACTAAGTCTAGAAAATTATTTTTGAAAAAATGCATTTATAATTTTTTAAAGCTTCTAAAGATTAAATTTTTTATATAAATTTTTCTTGATATAATTTATTTGTTAAATTTTTTTTTTAGTTACCAGATGTCTTTCAATTTTAGTATCATAATAATGACATTTAAGTTAGCAGTCACCAGACAATTTTTTAATTTTTTTCAACAAAAAAATTAGTTCCAAAAAATTATTTAGTTTTGATATAATTTTATTCAAACTTTGAAAAGTAAAGAATCAATTTTTTTTTTTTTTATTTTACAAAATAGTGAACTAATAAAATTTTTTTAGAGCTTTGGCGCAAATTTTAAAATTGCGGAGTTATCAGTCATTTTCTATTGATATGAAGAAAAAAAAATTGCTTTCTATTTCTTACTTATGCATAGAAAAAATAAATATTTTAATTCAGGAAGTTTATGCGTAAGATTTAAAAGAAGATATAAATTTATATTTTTTAGGATTTATAAGATTAATCACAGAGTGATTTCTCAAACATTGAAAATAAGTCATCGATTATTTAAAAAAGTTATTAACGATTAAAAATTAGATTTTTAACATCTACCTTCTGGCAGATCAGCATTTATAAAATTTAAAATTATAATATTTTTATTATTTAAGTAGATATCATAATAAATAATTTTTGAAAAAATTTTCTGATTCATCTATATACATTTGCTCTGTGCGTGTGTTTGTCACTGAACTCCTTCTAAACGACTAGACCGATTTTAATGAAATTTTTTGTGTGTGTTTCAATTAATTCGAGAATAGTTTAGATTCACAATTCAATTCACGGAGAAATGTTTATTTAAATAATTTTTTGTTTATAAATTGTTGTTAGTTTTGGAAAGTTGTACATTGGATCTGGCAGACCGCGCAGCGATTGTAGTATCGAATATTCCAAAATATTTTACGTTTATTGCAGTGTGACCCGATAGTAGACGCTGCGATCAAATTCAAGGAAATTTTGTGTTATTTTATTGTGGTTATGGAGGGTAGAAGTGCTTCTACCCTCCATAATTGTGATAAAATCAATCACTCACTTCTCACTTTAATCAATTCTCTGCGGAGAGAAAAGAATTGATCTCATTCCTGTGTAGAATGGTACTATTACTGTATGTTACATATAGCGACGGAAATTTTTGTGAGAATCTTATTTAAATTTACTAAAACATCTGATAAAAAATATAAACAGTCACTCATTCGATGCGGATTAAATTCTGAAAATTATGTTGTTGTTTTTTGACTTTTTTGATAGATTCCAATTTATCATCAATACAAAACATAAATAAAATAAAAAATCTCAGTTTTTCGTCAATAATTCAATAACTATGGGTGATATAAAAAATCGGAAAAAAGATCCTTACAGAGGAGGAAATTTTTGAGAAAAATTCTCGACTACCGGAACTCTAGCTTCAAGAACAATAATTTTTATTTAAGGTTGAAAATAGAGTTCCGCGCGACTTTTGTTACACGGCCGCGCCGATGCTAAAATACGACAACAGTTGGGCGGAACCATATTTTCATTCTTTTCTCTCCGTACGCTTATTGAAATTTTACATTGTAACAACGTTTAAATAATAATAATTTTCATCGAAACAGTCCAAATTTTAACAGCTCATTCAAATAATCTTAACATTTTCAAATTTAAGACGTGTACAGGACAACGACTGTCCTCAGAAAAAAAAATTGAACCAAGAAAATTGTAAGGAAGACCGAAGTTATTTTGAAGCAAGAAGACATTTTCTTGAGTGAGAATATTAGGTTAAAACTTAAGCTCTCTCATGATGTTATACAGAAAGAAAAATTTCTTGACTTGAGAACAAAATTCTTGGCTCAAGAAAATTTTCGGGTGCCTGAAGGAAGACCGAAGTTGTGTTGGCCGAAATAAAAATTTTTTTTTTAAATTCTATTCTTGGTGGAAGTCATTTTTTCTTAATACAAATTATCATAAATACTTGATACAATAAATTTTTATATTTGATCAAGATTTTTAGATACTTTAGGGAAGCAGCGCCTTCTACTTCAGCTGAGAAAAAAATTTTCTCACCTTGAGAAAATTTTTCTCTTGAATATTTGATACTCATTTCATTTTATTTTAGCGTGCAATTATACATATTGAATGAAAAAAAAAATGATTTAATATTATTTGATCTTCCCATTTGACACATTAATCAATAAAAATATTAATGAAAATTTTCTTCTACCGAGATATTTCATTTTTTGGAGCAAGAAAAAAATTTTCTCAAGACAAGAAAATTTAGTTCTATCAAGAACTAAATTTTTTGGAGCAAGAGGCTGAATTTTCTTAAAACAAGATGATTTTCTTGACTTAAATAAATTTTCTTGCATCAAGATACATATTTTTAAAGCAAGAGAATTAATTTTGTTGGAATAAGTGAAATTTCTTGTCAAAAAAAAATTATTTTTTCGCTGAAGAAAATAATTAGGAAGAAAAATGTTTTCTCGGCTCAAGTGAGCCTTTTTTTCTGTGTAGTAGTTTATATAAATGCATCAAAAACACCCTGTTGACAAACTTTCAAATTAATTATTTATTGTTTTACTTGGTAAGATTAAAATTATTTTAGTTTGTTTTTTACCGTACTGAAAACAAGCACTTAAATACCGTTGATTACTTACATGGTTAAAATATTATATTTACTAATTTTTTAAAATAGATGCCTACAAAATATTTTAGGCAAACAAAAAAATTATAAATCATTATAAGGTTATTTAATACTTGACATTTTTTTGTAAGACCCCAAAAAATTTCATAAAACGTTGGTACTCATTTGACTGTAGCGTAGCGCATGAACGTCCTTAAAAATTTTAAAGACATTAGAAGAAATTGGAACAATTAAATGAATACATTATTTTGAATTTAAATTATTATTTTTAAAAAATTTGATTAAACTTAAGTTATAAATTTTTAATAATTTAGAATTGAATATCAAAGTTATAAATGTTGTATTATTTCCTCAAAATTTGTTTCTGCGTTTCAATACGATACAGAATTACAGCTCCGACGCTGTAACTTCAAAAATATTGAATATTTTTATTTTTTCTCTCGCCTATGTCCTCTTAAAAAAATCTATTTTCAAAATACAAAAAAAAAATCGATTTTTTTAATTGTCTGAAACCAAGTTCAAATTTTTTAAAAATTTTGTTGTCTGTTACTTTCACACTTATAGTAATTTGATAAAAAAATAATTAGCAAAACGTTACCTAACATTTGGTTAAATATTTTATCAAAGTTAACATCATTTTTTGCTTCTAGATGTTTATGCATCACACTCCTCACGCTGTAACAGAAAGTAAATTGATTTATATTAACGGTATGAAGGTAGCAGAGGTAAGTTATAGTATAAATTATAAGTTACAGTCAAGATAAATTATGAAGCAATATTACTTTTTTTATGCACTAAGTCATTTAAAAATTTTTAAATTTATTATAAAAAGAGAATTATTAAATTGAAAAATTTCGAATTTTTCATTCTAATTACTACTTTGAATAATAAACTTTTTGAATAAAAACTCGATGTAATTTATAATCAGGAAATAGTCAAGGAAGTAAATAAAATTGCCTAGAAGTATGGGATTTAAGAAGTAGCCAGTCATATAAAAGTAACCCTTACAAGAGTAAGTAATAAAATGATAAAAAAAAATCTAATCGATCCTCAAAATAAATTCCATCAATTGGAT
The DNA here is from genome assembly GCA_000956155.1 of Cotesia vestalis. Classification (NCBI taxonomy): domain Eukaryota; kingdom Metazoa; phylum Arthropoda; class Insecta; order Hymenoptera; family Braconidae; genus Cotesia; species Cotesia vestalis. The sequence continues at coordinate 15,646 of JZSA01003728.1, read as the reverse complement.
AGTAAAATTTTTTTTACTTTTTATTTTTTTTATTAACTCAGGGCATCGCGCATGCGAATCTACATTCCGAGAATTCGTAGTATCATAAAAAATTTAGCGTTAAGAGTTTATCTTATTGTACTTCTGGATAAAAACATTTTTATACTTGTAATTTATGACTTGTGATGGATTGAATTATTTTTTTTTGTCACTAAATTAAATTTTTGACAGTATTTTTCGTCAGCCCGAGGCGTTGGCAATTAACGAAATACGTCAATGATCAGTTACAAATGAAAGAATTATGTGATTTCCTATGACGTTAGAGATTAGATTGTTTTTTACTTTGTTTGATTATATTTCATTAAAAGTTTTAGATTTTTTTCTTTAGAGTCAACATGAGCAAGGATGTTTGTTGAAAGTTTTTAAAATTCATCGATGAATTCACTGAAATAGACATAACCATATGTCAGATATACATATGTGTTGTACACTCGAATACCTCACAATCATGCTCAGTGTAAGCATTCACAAGTCTTGAGAATAAGACGCGGGTTTTGTTGATAAAAATTTTTTCACTGATACATTATTGAATTTTTATTCCAACTGGTAGATGGAATATTTCTATAAGTTCTAGAATAAATTTGTTTGAATAAATTTTTTTATAACTGGGTATTTTATACAGAATATCTAAAGTTAAGTTTTATACATTGCATAGCTTTTATTTTTTATAAAATAATCAATTTGAAAAAAAAAAAAAAATGCCATTTGGCCACACCCGATATGGATAAGTGATGCTAAAGCTTCAGGGTCTAAAAAATTTTGATAAATAAATAAATAAATGATAAATAAGTAGATTTATAGAATGAATATTCAAATTCAAAAAGAAATCTACCTAAAAAATAGGATTTGTAATTTATGAAAGTTATTTGACGAGAAAAGACAAAAATTATTATTAATTTTCCGAATAATGAAATAAATTGAAAAAAAATCTCAAAAGTCGACGAATAATAGCTTCAGTTGAAGATAATTATATGAAATTTTATAGATTTGAGCTATCTTTTACGGCTTAGAAATTATTTAAACAAAAATTCCCGAAAAATATTCATTCGTTTTAACGTTTAAAATAACATAAAATATTTTATGTTTTCTTATTTTTAATAGGTCTGTTCTCCTTTGCTTTTAAATTTTATTCTTGCAATATTTTTCTTACGTTCAGCATTTTCTTCCTTCTCTTTTAATTTCTCTTTTCGTTTTCTTCATTTCTCTAATTTTTTTATTTTTTGGTTTCTTCATTCCGTCTTCGTTTTTTTTTTAATTTAACAAATAAAATTGAAAAAAATTAAGAAAATTCACCGTGTAAACACAATGTTCATCTATTGGATAGAGGTAATAAATAGATAGACAGTCAATTTTCTTATTTTCTTTCTATTTTATTATTAAAAAACCATATTTATAGCTTTTTTAGTAGAATATGAGTATAATCAGCCCATGCCGTACTGTTTTCATTTTTTTCAATAGTAATAACAAATAACGTTAACCGGCTAGCTGTCATATGCTTACTAGTAGTGGAGCTCTCTAAGCTAAAACTCGAAACATAAAAAAAAAAAAAAGTTTTTTCAACTATTATTTTTAATAAAAAAATTCAAAAACTCATTTTGAACTATGTGTAATTATTAGAAAAAATTATGACTTTACATTTTTGTCCTTAAATTTAATGTAATTTCTTTTAGAAATAATATTTGTCCATCTATTGGTGTATTTACCCTACCACAAAATTTTCTTAAAATTGCGACATAAAACCGGCTATAATACCTAGATTTCTAAAGAAATCTACTTGAAAAATATAAAGATAAGAAGAAATATTAAATCTTCTTAGAGTCTATTAGCTGATAATTAAGAACAAATTTCTTCAGAACGAAGAAATAACAAATCTTTGTAATTAATTAATATTTTTTATCACAAAAGTTTGTAAAAAAAATTTTCTACATAAAAAGTAAATCATAACATTAAAAAATAACAGTTTTTGCGAAAGTAAAATAATTTTTAAAGGTCACGTCAAAAACATTTTCATTTAAAATAAATAAATAAATATTTCACTTGAGATCAATATCTTATTTTTTTCTTAATTAAAATTCAATCTTACAAATATTTATTTATAGATTTAAAAATAAATATTTCTAAACGACTTAGAAATAAAAATAAATTTTAAATCCAAAGTATTATAAATAAAAACTCTTTTAAAAAATTTATTAGACCAAAATAAAAACTAAAGAACGAATAGACAATAACACTGTGAAAAATTTCTTAATATAGTTGAATCAAAGCTAATAAAAGGTGAATCGTTTGATCATTGGTGTAATCTAGCGTACAGTTAATTTATGCGTTTCATCGGCAATGCCTTTTCAAAAGCTATCGAATCGCAAATAACCAACTGGCGACATCACTATCATTATAATTATCACTATCGTGATTATCATCATCATAATCATAATCTTCGGCATCAGCATCATATTCATCAATGCTTTAATCTACAAGTTTAGTAACCAAGCTACCAGCGTTATATCTCTTCACTCATACTCCGTACAACGTAGTGCTACATCCTATTAATAGTTAATGTGTGTCTACTAACGCTCGATTAAAGTTCGTATATCAGCTCCACATTTATCGCTTAGAAAAAAATTTTTTTTTAACTCTACATTGAAATATTAATACTCTAAATATTAATACATCATTTATATCGATTAGCAATAAAGAAGAAAAAGGAGCAAGATAAAATAAATAATGTATAACAAATTAAAATTAATGATAAAACTTGTGACATTTCAAATTCAATTAAAAAAATTCCATCAGTTTTTCTTTTTTAATTAGTAAGAGTTACCCGTAAGCTACGATGTTTATATATTTCTTCAACACAATAATAATAATAATAATAATAATAATAATAATAATAATAATTTAATTATCATGTTTAAAGATGCAAAACTTTTCATAATATTCAATTAATTTATTATATATTGTAACAAAATAATTGATTATTAATATTAAGTATAATAAAGCCATAAATTAATTTAAAAACTTAATTATCCGTAGGATTAATTCATTAAGATTATAATTGTTATAAAACTTTTGTTTCCTGATAATGACAGCAATAATGAATTATTTACCGGCCAAAAGAGTTATAATGTAATTATTAATTGAGTAATTGTTAGTAACTCGGTTAATTGCCGATTAATAAACAAAGTTAATTAAATTTTTTATAAATAAATAGCATTGATTACTCTTCTATTCGGTATGGTAGCAATGCGTTTAACTATACAGATCATGTTTCACTTAAAAAAGTCATTCGCTGTTACGATTTAAATTTTTTTTTTTTTTTTTTTCAGCGCCTTTCTATCATTGGCGTACCTATTCATTCAATTTATTTTTTAGTCGTTATGTATTCCAGAAAACTTTTTTTTTGTTTTACTTCATTTATGTACACACATTATTGCAGTTTTCTATACATTTTCATTTATATAATAAACAAGTTAAACTTTTAGACGATTCAAGTTTTAATAAAATAAAATATGATAGTCAAACGTCAAGAGAATTCAACAGAATGTTACATTCTGCATTATATGATTATTATTATCATCATTATTAATACAGTAATGTTGTATTTTTGTAACGCACTTACGTTAGGCTTTATATATGCAAAAAAGACAAACTTTTAAATTAAAACATTAAGCTTACAACTGGTTTCAATTCATTAACAACTGTATATAGTACACGGCAAAAAAAATATAGGGATTTTTCCTATTTTTCTAATGTTAACATAGGAATTTTTTCTTTATTAACATGATAGAAATATCCATGTGACATGGAAAAAATTCATTTATCACTAAAATTTATGTAACTTAATTTAATAATTACAAATTTACATAACAATTTTCTCATTCCATCAATTTCAGATAATTTAAAAGTAAAACAGTGATATACAGTCGGTTTGTGATAAAAAAATTCGAGGAAATTTTTTTCAAATTTTGCTTTACATTTCGAAAAATTAAAAATCCAGCAAATTATGAACGGTGTGGCTTAAATTGCCATCAAAAATTGACTTATCGGGAGGTTTGTTTTTTTCAAAATTTTTTTTATCAAATGTTCTTTTTGGGAAAAAATAGAAAAAAATTATTCAAACCTATTTTCATCGTTATTTTTTAGATTTTCCGAAAAAACTTCGAATTTCTCGATGATAACAATTTTTAATGTCTTTTTTCTTTCTTTCATATGAAACTTTGACATATTCTACAAATATCCTGAAAATTTCAGAATGGTGTTTTTTCGATTTCTATTTTTTTTCAATTGAAAAAAAAAATTTTTTTTCATGTCATAAATGAATTTTTCCTATGTCACATGGATATTTCTATCATGTTAATTAAAAAAAAAACTCCTATGTTAATGAAGAAAATATTCCTATGTTAACGTTGGAAAAATTCCTACGTTGACATAGGAATTTTTCCTATGCAAAAGTAGGGAAAATCCCAATTTTTTTTCCGCCGTGTACTTGTCATGAATCTCATTGATATAAAAAATTAAAAAATTATTCTAAATAAATAATTTATCAACGAAACAATAAAATATCCGGAAAAATCGTCTAAAATGAGAATAAATTTAGTTTTGCGCAATTGCCACGGCCGAGGCCACACGTCGACGTCGTTGTCGTCACGCGTCAGATTTCACATATATAAAATTTATATATAAATACATATTTAATTTTGGTAAATTAGTGTATATCCTGATAACGCACCATTGACGTTAAAATGTTGGTATAGATATTTAAGCTTACTAAAAATATAAAATAATATTTAGATTATTTTCTGGATCGATAAATATGTAAGCCTACATCTAGCTTACACTTGGGATGATCTTCAATCAATATCTGGTACAGTAGCAGTACAGCGGCTTTAATATTATCTTCTACTTGATGCACTTGATACAGTACTTGATATGAAATAAAAAATATAAGTATATAAGTATACATTATACATAATGGCATTAAAGAAACGTAGAGCGTGTACTCGGAGGTAACGATAACAGTAAAAAATGGCAATATTTGACCTAGTTTTATTAATTTTATTTATTTAGTTAATATATATTTTTTTTTTTTTTTAGTTGAACGAGTAAAGTGATCTTTGTTTCTCCGTCATACGGGTAATTTATAAAACATTTTCCAGCTAAACTACATCCACTAAAATGCACACTGCAACGACGTGTCTATTTTGAGACGAAGGTTTTTAAACAGCATTTCAAGTGTACAAGTTTGTGTAGCGTGTAGTAACTGCAACGATGCCAGTCAACTTAGAAGTTAAGCATCAGCAAGTAGTTTGTGTAGAGTAGATAGATATTTTAACAAAGTATTGGTACTAGATACTAGAAACTAGACACTAGACACAAGACATTTACTAAGTTTCATCAATCAACCTAAAGAATGTTGATATCCATTTGTCTCTTTTGTATTTTGTCTCCTGTCTTCTCTACTCATTTAGATCGATTTATTGTAGAGCTTTTATTAGTATTTACTATTTCTGTAAATTATAAATAAAATGTTGACACTCTTCTGGTTCTTTTTTAAATTTAAGTAGACCTAAAGAACTTTAAGAACTCGAGAATCCATACCTTTTTATTTTATTTTTTATTACTTCTTTTAAATTTTTTTAACTCCTCTTGTACACTTTACTTTTATTTTTCCATTTCTTCGACAACTTTTTTTTATATCCTGTCTTTTCTTTTTTATTTTTTATCATTCTTAGTTTACTAGTTCAACCGTCCAACCGACTTATTGCCAATTTTCTTCGAGTGCTAGCCACAACTAGGTAATCGTAAAAGCTCAACTGAACTTCAATAACCGTTTGAACATCCTTCTTGAGTGCAGTTCCACGTGGCTATATCTAGTATATCTTCAATAATTCTTATCAAAATAATAATAATAATAATAATAATTACTATTATTATTAAAGATTTTATTATACATATGCCCAAGCCGTTGATTTAAATTCGTTACACTTAAAACATTATTTTAAAGTGCATTGGTGAATTATTGCTCTTAAACCTATAACACACACTTTTTATTGTTTTTTGTTAGTCGAACAAGTTGTGTACACCATCAGCACTACAAGAATAGCATTTCACAAACAGTAAAATAGTCAAGGTAAATCTAAGTGTAATTGAGCTTCATGCTCAGTAAATTCTTACAACTCTCAAGTTATTTTATACAGCAGCTGAAAAAGAGGAAATAGTATTTAATGTTCACTTTATGTCAAAATTATAATTAATTACTTTTGTCTGAGATCTTTGACGTCATTCAAGTCAAATAACTTTTGAAGACCGTTATATTACTTGTTTACTTTGCACAGTTGAAGCGCAACAAGCTGACAAGTGTTTTGCACGGTGAGAATATTAGGTTAAAACTTAAGCTCTCTCATGATGTTATACAGAAAGAAAAATTTCTTGACTTGAGAACAAAATTCTTGGCTCAAGAAAATTTTCGGGTGCCTGAAGGAAGACCGAAGTTGTGTTGGCTGAAATAAAAATTTTTTTTTTAAATTCTATTCTTGGTGGAAGTCATTTTTTCTTAATACAAATTATCATAAATACTTGATACAATAAATTTTTATATTTGATCAAGATTTTTAGATACTTTAGGGAAGCAGCGCCTTCTACTTCAGCTGAGAAAAAAATTTTCTCACCTTGAGAAAATTTTTCTCCTGAATATTTGATACCCATTTTATTTTATTTTAGCGTGCAATTATACATATTAAATGAAAAAAAAAATGATTTAATATTATTTGATCATCCCATTTGACACATTAATCAATCAAAATATTAATGAAAATTTACTTCTATCGAGATATTTAATTTTTTGGAGCAAGAAAAAAATTTTTTCAAGACAAGAAAATTTACTTCTATCAAGAACTAAATTTTTTGGAGCAAGAGGCTGAATTTTCTCAAAACAAGAAGATTTTCTTGACTTAAATAAATTTTCTTGGATCAAGATACGCATTTCTTAAAGCAAAAGAATTAATTTTGTTGGAATAAATGAAATTTCTTTTGTCAAAAATAAATTTTTTTTTCGCTCAAGAAAATAATCAGGAAGAAAAATATTTTTTTGGCTCAAGTGAACCTTTTTTTCTGTGTAGAAATTAAATAATTTTCACTGAAATTTTTTACAAAATTGCAATTTTCATCAGGTTCAATTAGATTTTAATAAAAATTTCATTTTAACGAAAAAATAAACTATTTATTTAGTCTTTAATCAGAGGTGAGCGTTGAATTTTCTTCATCCAGTTACGTGAATGTTTTTAAAATTTGATAATAAAGAAAGCCTAAAACATTTATGTCAAATTTGAACTGAATATTTTATTTTGTCCCATAATGCGGAATGTTGGATATGCTGACGTGATAAAATTTTTTTTGCAGTAATGCTTTTAGAAGAATGAAAATGGAGACTGGCTTGTAGTTCTCTTAGAGATGTCATTGCTGCAAGTAAAACGACGGTAAATCTCACTATTCACATCAAAATAATAAAAAATTATAAAACAAAAATTAACAAATATCTGTCAATTTTTTAGATTTTTATAAAAAAATTTCACATCAAAAAATTCGAAAATTTATTTGTAAGAAATTCGGATGTCTACTGATTTCAAAATAATAAAAAATCAACTTTTAAACTTACAAAATATACGTTTTAAGGGCCACAACTAGTGTGACAGCCTAAAAAAAAGGCGATTTTTTGGAAATAAAAAAGGTCCTCTACTGCTGGAGTGTTTCCGGCCTTCTCCGTGGATAAAACGTAAAACAAAAAAAATTCGCGTTACACTAGAAGATATTGTCCGTACAATGACCCACAGTCGAAAAAAAATATCAAAAATTGACAATTTGGCGGCGTTTAAAAAAAAAAAAAGTTGAATTTTACTCAAAATTTTGGTCGTTTTTGAACTGCCAAAAATCAATTTTTGATCTGGTCAAAAAACTGGTAGGTTATTTTATGGAGAACTATATACAGAATATACAGAAAAAAATTTGGTAGTGATCGGATCATTTGTCTTCGAGTTAATCACTCCAGCAAATTCGAAAAATGCTGTTTTGAGAAAAACGCATTTAAAGATAAAAAATAAAATGATCCTATTCTAAAAGCAAAGTGGCTAGTCTTTAAATAGCTGTAACTCAAAAACTATTTGAGATATCGATTTAAAATTTTAGTATGTTATTTTCAAAGGCATAACCCTATCGAAATATGAAAAAACATCGATTTTATAAAAATTTCACACTAGTTGTATCTCTTAAACAAATAATTTTTGGTACAATTTTTGAATTTACACCGAGACAAAAAATTACTTTTGAAAAAAATGAGAAATGTTGTAATAAAAAATTGATTTGTTGAAAATTTGAAACAATTTTATTTCTTAGTTAAAGAAATAAAAATTATTCTTATAGTAATTTTCTGGTTTAAAAAAAAAATTTTTTTGATTTGGAAGAAAACAATTTTGAGTCAAAGTTGTCTAAATTTTTTTTTTTTCCAAATCAAAAAAACTTTTTTCTAACAAGAAAGTTACCATGAGAAAAATTTATATTTCTTCAGTTAAGAAATAAAATTATTTAATTTCTTCTCATAGTAATGTCCATTTTTTTCAAACAAATTCTTTTCTCTCAGTGCATTTAATTGTTCTTATCATAATGCCATTTCATGGAAAACATAAAATTTTACATTATAATTAATTGATCATACATTAAATATCAGTAAAGATACCACAACTACATATCACTGTTTATTTAAAAAAACGAACTATTTGTTTCAGTAAATGTGATAGTAAAAACGTCAAACTCATAAATAAAATATTATTTCAACATGAGCATTTAAAACATATCTCTTTGAATTTAAAACTTTTTTAATTTTCCTCCACCCACTCAATGTCTTTATCTCTTTATCGACAATAATGTGCACTCTGTATCGCACAATACTCTACCAGATATTTTATTTATCATTCAATAGTTTCTAATGCTCATTTATAGAGCAACTCAACGTTTCAAGTACCAGATGCTTCGAATACACTTAACTTTTATCTATGTACCTTTTATACATTGTTTTAGAGCCAAAAAGGTCTTTTCAACTTAATCTGACATAGTGAAGCTTGTTGAGTTGAGGCGCACTTTCACAGTGACCTTTCGTATAACTCTATAAAAAAAAAAGTCCATAACTTTATAACACAAATTACATTTCTTCATAACCATTAGTGAAAAAATCCACTTTACAAATGTTTCATCGTTAAATGAAACCGGGGGTTTTAAAAAAAATTTAAAGTTAAATTACCGGGTCCTTAATTTAGAAAAGCGTTTAAATTCATAGGAGCAGCGATGAGAAAAATTTAATTCGCGTTTCTAAACATTATTTTTCACTCCCCTCGTGGTTTTGCAGTTGACTAAACCATTTTTTTTACTTTATTTCTTATCTGTATTATTTTATCCTCATAAGCCTCGTAGTATACCGACAAACATCCCTTATTTCTTCACTATTCCATAAATATGATCATTAATATTTCCATAAAAAATGGTCGTGCGGAATCCCAAAGAAAATAAAAAACACATAACATTATTCAAGTTATTTTCTGAAAAATAAACTTTCTACCAATGTTGCAATATTTAACTTTTTTTTTTGTTTTCATTTGAATTGTATATTTATCATTGTAAATCTAATACAGTAAATCAACTTGAAAGCCTGTAAGCTTTAATTTCCGTAGTTTTAAATTTATCCATCAAGTAAATTTATTTCTCTGTTTTATTGAGTGACAAATCAACAAAAAAAGAATTTTACAAAAAATAATTATGTGTAAAAATAAAAAAAAAAATAGGAGCTCGTGAATTCGTCATTCGGAAGCGGAAGTTTTAAGCTCTCGAATGCTTTTGATTGATTCAAGCAAATGTTTTTCCCAAGTAGCATTTAAAGAGTAAAAAAATTTTTTAAATTCACAAAATCTCAAATCGGAGCTTTTTAAATTTTATTATGAATACTAAATCCTCTTTATATTTAAAATAAGGGATTTATTTTTCTAGCAAGCCCGCATTGTCTTCAATTTTAAAATAAATCTAACACGCTGGCATTCTGTAAATATTCCAAGCTTGCAAATAAACACTAATAATTACAAACTGAATTAATGCCTAGCGATGTGATTAACTTCATTTTCTTTATTTACTTCATTATCTGTTTATTGACAAGTATTTGCTCTATTTTAGTGTATCTAGAGGACCAATAACTTCTGTTTCATAGTATTGATCTGTTCTTCTTCTTCTTCTTCTTATTATGATTCTTCTTCTTCATCTTTTTCTACTTTTATATATACATAAATGTATGTAAATACATAGCTACGTGAAACTGATTATGTCACCAGTGTCATTTCTCTTTCATAGTAAAAGAAAAATACGATAGACATAAATATAATACATAAATCCTTTTATGATTTATAAAAACATATTAACCAAAATACAGTAGTAAGTTTTTTTTCTTAGTCATCATATCCATTACAAAAGTTTTAATCAATACTTTTGTAGTGTGTATAAATTAATAATTTAAAGACCTTGACTTAATAACAAAATCTTGCTATCCTTGATGATAATAAATATAATAATAAAAAGTCCAGCAAGACCCTATAGACCTACATTAATGCCAGTAGAGCCTTTGATAAATGTTTGATGATAAAATATTCCGGTGGATAATTTATTCGTAGTACGTAGTACTTAGTATACAGAGGTATACAGTAATAGAGGGTGAAAGATGTTTTTAAGTAGACTAGGGTATACACTGATGAGAGCAAAGGTGAAACGTTAGGCAGATAGATATGACAAGAAGAAGAACTAGTAGAAGAAGAAAAAAAAGACCGTCATCATCAATGTGTACTGTGCATAGAGATAGGTTATTAAAATGCAATTTGTCTGTACTCTGAGAGGCTAATGCCACGTTGACGAGCAAACGACAAAGATGAGGATCTATGTATAATATATATAGATGACACCAGGCGTAGGAGTGTTTATAATAAATTAACATCTTCATCAGTAATATCCAAGTGATGTTATAGCGCAAAAGTTGTGTATTAGTCTGTTCGTCTTCTATTCGTGAGTTTGAATCCTTGGAGAACATGTTTCAAAGGGTTTGATAGTGTCTCCAATTTCCAAGCGATGTAGGTCGATGCACAGGACATTAGAGTGATGGAAAAAGACGTTGGTAGGTGGGTGGTTCGTTCCCAGAAGGTGGGATTATTCTGCAATGACCTTTTCGCGCCTGCGTGTTTTATAGCTTCTCTTCTTATTCACTTTTTTATAATATTTTATCCACTAAATTTTCATTTTTTAAGCTCCATGTTTTATTGCTGTATATGTTTTCTTACGCTTTTAAATCTATTTATTTCTTCCATTCATCTTCACTATTTGAAAGGTCATTCTATTTTTTAATTTTTTAAACGGCTTTTTTGTTTTGCTGTTTTCTGTAAAAATAACAAAAGTTTGGTCTATGCACTAAGAGAAAAGTTTTATTTTTTTAAAAATGAGGAATAAAATTTTTTTTTACAGTAACTTTCTTGTTCAAAAAAAGTTTTGATAATTATTAACAAGTGGGCTCCACTATTTTCGCTTTCATTTTTTTTTTTAACGAAATTTCTATTTGATTTTTTTATTTTATTTTTTTTTTTAATACATAAAAAAAAAGTTGATTACCACAATTTTAACAAATTTTCAAAAGAATTTATAAATTTTTTAGGAAATTGTGATATTCAACTTTTTTTTTTTTGAGTGTTCGTTTTTTATGTACTTTTAAAAAAAAATATATCAAAAACATAAAAAAAGATAAAATAGAAATTTTATCCAAAAATATGAGTCAAAATTTTTTCCAATTTTTGAAGGCAAAAAAGCTATCAAAATCTTTATTTTTTTCTTCCACGACATTTTTAAAAACAAGCAGAATAAAAAAAAACTTTAAAAACTTGTAAAAACAAGCAGAATAAAAAAAAGTTATAAAATGTTAATTTTTCACCTCGACATGACCAAAAATAGGGTGGACCCTACTTGTAAATAATTACCAAAGTTTTTTAGATTTGGTGAAAAAAAATTCTCCAGTTGTCTGTTTAAAATCAAGAAATAAAATTTTTAACAAATTAATTTGTGATTTTATGATTTTTTTTTTTTTTTTCAAAAGAAGTTTTTTTTCTTAGTGTGAGTTAACACATAAAAATACCCATGTATAATTTATGAAATAAACAGTATTATTTTTCATACTTATACTTAGATATCGTGTCAGATAGAAAACGTCAATCTAAGCGGCATGAGACAATCAAAAACAATCCACTCAAGTGTCTAGGTCAGTCCCCCTAACCAAGGTTTCAATTTAAATCTTCCAAGTAAACTTTATATTACTTTGAGTTGTTGAGGTGAGTTGCGCTCATAAATTGGGAATTATATGACGTCAAAGGCCTCAGTCCCAAGCAATTTAAGCACATAATTACATGACATTAAATATACTCGTACACACAATTCTTTTGAAGAACAAACTCATAAATTTTAATTATTCTGTTTATAATAATTATGAATAAACTACTTATTTCACGTCTCGGTGGCTTTTGTGGGAAGCATTCTTATAATAAAATTTTTAAAAATAAAAATAACAAATTAATGTTACAAATTATAGCACACTGCTAATTTTTTTATTATTTTTATTTTATATTTAAACTGTTAAATCTAGTTCGAGCGATAACGTTCATCATTAAAAGATCTTCTTGGCTTTGATTTCCGGTAAAGTGTTTAAATCAAATGATCCGCACCACCGAGCGATGTTTTCTTAAACACCTTCAATCATCGGCTATTATCCCAGTCCTAAAATAGAAAAAAATCGTCCAAGTATTTTTGTCTAAAAAAAAGTAAAATAAACCAATTACGTTATCGTTAAATTGAAAAAAAAAATTAAATACTTACAAAGATTACAAGACGATAAATGTAAACTTTTTTTATTTTTTAAGCAGCTTTTAATATTTTCATAAGTATTTAATTACCACCACGTAAACTTTTAGCGTTATGTTCATGACTAAATGCATTAAATAACATTAGAGTAATAAACTTTAGTATGTTACAAAGGTTCTCTATTAACACGTAAGACCCTTTAGATTTTGATGGGACAAGATTACATGGGTCATTTGTTAGCAACCCGACGCTTGGTTTGTACTATTTGTGTGTGAAACTCGTGCTTAATTTAAAACAATATTATTATACTATTTTCTCTCTCAAGTTCCATTAAAAAAAAAAAAAAAACTGACAAACAAAGATTAAATAATACTCAGTATTTAAATCTCTCAATGAATATTTAAACCCGAGAGTCAATCTCTCTTTACTCGAATTGGCTTAAACTTTAATTTAAAAATTTCTTTATTCGTTTACTCAAATCTTTCTTTTCTTTTTTAATTGCCATCTGATTCATGCATTTAAAGATCAACTTTCGATCAACTAACATAATAAAAAGTAAGTAAATGAATGAATGAATGAATGAATGAATTTTTTTCAACTTTCGATAAAAAGAAAAAAAAACTTCTGGTCTATCTCTAGCTGATGACAGAAAAAAAAAAGGGAAAAATGCAACAGAGGAGCAGAAGAGCGGCTGGGGGATCAAACGCCCCAATTTTAGTAGGATCGATGCTCCGGGACAATTGTTTGTAAACATTATACGTATTTGACTTCCTGTATATTGGTTTTTCGTTTTTGATTCTCCCGTTAGGGAGTAAAATTTATGCTTACAGCCTTGAAGTAGATGAAATACTTTTAAGCATGTGGGGTCATATCTAGGGCAGTATAAATCAGGATCCCCAAACATAAAATAAAAAAGAACCTCTAGAATAAATAAATAAATTTGAGTAGAAATAACACTTATAGTAATTGCGTACCTGGGATCTGGAAGAACTATTTTCTTGCTAGCACGTGCTGCTGGAGTACATTTACTCTTCTCCATAGCCATAAGATAGCTGACATCAGCGAGAACAGCTTCAAGATCCGCCATGTTGATAAATTACTTGCTTTCTGGAGGTTCCTTAAACTGATAATTATCAATAATACTGTTGTTTGCAGACTATCACTCAGTGCCCTGAGGCTGCTGGATTTTTTAATCCAGAGTGTCTTTATATTGTTTGAAATGTGTGTTGTTGTCGACACCGCTGCGGCTAGTAGCCACAGCGGCGAATTCACTGTCGTCTTACACTCACCCGTTTCTTCTTAAAAATTTTTTTTATTAACTTTTAAGAGCTTAAATTTTAAATCTTATTTAATTTATCGTGATCAGTAGACCACGAGATTCACTGTTGTAAATCCACTACTCAAGCTTTAGATCTTGATGATGATACTGATACTTTTTCTGATGATTTAAAGCCTCTTGATGATCTTGACGGTGATAAATTATAATGAAATACTTCCCCGAAATATAATTCACTTTTATCGTAAATTTAGTCTATACATGATTAAAAATATATTTATAAATTGTATTGCAATTAATAATTATATATTTTGTACGAAAGGTTCGAAGCTAAAACACTGACAGTTAATAACAAGTCGTTGCCGTTACATCGTCATTACCGTCTATTAATTTGCGTAGTATAATGAATAATAATAACAATAATAATTTATTATTATTAATGTTGTGTTTGTAGGATATCCCTCCAGATTTTTATCACACTCAGCACGACACACCAATCACGGAAGGCAATACCGGGAGTCCACTTTGGTCTTACAATTATTATTTATATATTTTCTTCTCTCTCTCTCTCTTTGTTATTCACACTCCATACCCGCTAAAATTTATTTCATCTAGTTTGAATATTCAAAAAATATAAATTAATTTTTTTTTTCTTTATACTTAAATTAAAATAATAAAAAAATACTAATGAATAAACTCAGGTGTATGTTTACAGGTGGTATTTTTTTGTACTTTTTTTTTATGGCCGAAAATGACAGCGGAGTTTATTTTGTGACCTTTTCATCAGGACGACAATGACGATTACAGCGACGATATGACACTCATGCACCAACTCACGTATCAAAACTCAAGTCGTTGATATATTCACTATGTACTTATATTGTATATGTATACATATATTTATTTTATTTATATATATATGTATCTACTTATAGTAATAGTTTTAGCAATAGCGTGTACTATTAACTTTCAGCACATACACACTAGTTACTTCCTGACTATGACCTCGTCCGCACCCTGATTGGCCGGAGACTGTAGAGAATTGTGTTAGAAGTGATTTCTCGACCTCGATATGATTCTAGCGACTCAATTTTGTATTACGGGAATACTCTGAAGTTACTTTTCATTTATACTCTGTTGGTACTGTCAATATCTTCTTTTTATTTTAATTATTATTTGTTTTATTGACACTGCATAATTTATGATTTATTAACTTAGCAGATAGTTGATAATTTTAAGAATTTTTGTAACAAATAAATTATGGCAAAAAAAATTTATGAAAAAAATTGACATTTAGAAATTTTAAAAAACTATAAATGCAATTTTTTTTAAATAATTTTTTGGAGCAAATTTATTTCTTGAAAAAAATTAAAAAATTGTCAAGTGACAGCTAACTTAAGTGTCATGATTTATTAT
>JZSA01003727.1:30000-75275 GCA_000956155.1 Cotesia vestalis | reverse complement strand
TTTTTTTTTTTTTTTTTTTTTTTTCCAATAATACTACACTTCCAATTAACTTGGAATTCTTTAAATTCATCTAATATTAATATCATCATCATTTAGTAATTGAGGATTATTTTTCATACAACAATAAATTTGTAATACAAGTCTCAAAAATAACAATATTCCTTAATAAATAGACCAATTATAAATAAATACTTAATTATAATTTTCCTAAAAAAATCAACGGTAATTATTTAAAAGTTTTTACAAGGTATCTAAAAGTTTAAACAAAAACAAATTACGTATTTAAATTAAATAAAGTATACTTGAAATAAAATTCCATCACCAAGTATATCAAACAATTTAATTGAGTAATTATCACAGATAATTAAAAGCTTGTCAAGATGCATTCCACGAGTAGTTGGAGCAAACAAATATTGAGATTTTTTTTTTTTTTAAGTAAAGAAATAAGCCTACGAAGCGTTGAAGTTAAAAAACAATTTAGTTTGACAAAGTTGTCTCCAGCAATATTCTTTAAAATAATTACAATTATAAATAGAAACTCTATGAATTATTTATGTTAAAATAAAATACTTGCATTAATATTCATAGTACACCAATCAATTCCATTGATTAAAAAAAGTTTATCGTCACCTCCGGTATTTTGTTTTACCTCTAAATTGATATTTATTTCTTCATAAACAAAAAATTTACCACATTATGTATTGTATTCAATGAAAAAATGAAGATTATACATAATTTGACAGTCGTCCCACTAGAAAAGAAGAATAGTAAAATTAAAATATAAAATTACTTAGCAATCAATTAAATTAAATTTCATTGAACACGTCAATCTGTAGTGTTGGGGGTTTTTAAACTAAACATAGGCATGGATCATCAATATTACTCACCGATGAAGTGAAAAGAAATAAAAAAACTTTTAATCAACAGAATAAAAAATTGTATTTTCAAGCACTGGGTAATCTCGACAAGCACGAACATGAATAATAATTGATTTTCCGTTTTGCACACGAATGTTAACTTGTTTCGTATATCTATCCGGAAATTCCGACTTAAAATAAATAATTATAAGCGCCTGCATTCCCGGGGCTAAATGTTCTTTTTTTATTCATCAAATAGCAGTGATAAGACGAAATTTAGAACCATCTGATCTTTATCTACTTGATATCTTGCTATTGTTACTTAAATTTTTAATTACCGCTTTTTTCAACAAGTAATTAGAAACTACTTTTTTTTTTTTTTTTTTAAGTAACTAATATACTTAAAGAACAAAATTAACTCTGTAAAGTTCATTAAGCTGATAATTATCAAACTAAATTTCTACTAGCAAAACAATAACAATTATTTTTGGAGTAATTATCCCCGAGTATTTTACTTAAATAATTATTTTAATAGTAATGTAATCATTAGACGTAAAAACAGTGGAAGTAGGATACTCACAGTTGAAAAAAATTAAACATGATCAATTTCATTTTAGACTGTCGACATGTCTGCTAAAATAAATTGTTTCGAACTTTTACCCTGCTAGATATCACATCCAGCGGACTTTTCTTTCTAATTAATATTAAATCACTAGGATAAACAAGTGAAAATCTGTCTGCTGTAATTACATCTTTAGTTTCACTACCAGCGGCAATTACTTTCCCTGTGGCTTCTATTTCTTCAATCAATCGTCTATAATTAACCCACTCCTGTAAAAAAAAAAAAAAAATTAAATAAAAATACATGAATATGAATTAATAACATGTAATTAAAGTACCTTTGTAATAAATTCTGGCAAGTCCGCGTCGCTTATAGTTTCTTCAAAGATTTTTTTCATTAATTTCCGTACTTTTATATCAATAAAATATTTCACTTGATTTATCATATTTACGCAAAATACATCATACAAAATTATATAAATAATGAAATAATTAATTAGAAGTATTATATCATGTAAGAACGTATTTTTTTTATTGGACTCTTACATTAAACGAATGTCATTACCCCACATTAATATTTTATCAATCATACTATTACCATACGCTCTGGAATTCTTTCACTCTTTCAACTACTTGTAATTAATTAATTACTCTGCTCGCATTCACCAGGGTAATCTGACATTGAAGAAATAAGAGATTTATTAATCGAGTACACACTTAATAGTAAAGTTTAATAATTAATTAATTTTGTGTTTTTTTTTTCTTTTTTTTTTTTCATTATTTTCTCACGAGAGCTAACTAATCACACGAACTAATCACACGAGACATTAGATAAAACCTCGTTCTTTAAATTAAAAAAATTATTGTTTCTATACCATTCACCTCCCCATCACTTGCACTTAATCTAAAATTAATATATTTAATTATATTATAATTTTTTTTTTTATTATTTTTGTTCATTGGTGCTAATCAAATAATAGAATAATAATTAATGAAAAATTTTAACTAAATATATTGTGTAGCTCTCTCTTACGATTGTAAAATATAAAATTCCAGGTGATTATTATTTATTTATATAGTAATTATTGATAATGGTTTTATGATTAAAACAATTAAATATACTTTTATTAAATCTATTGTTTTACGTGTTTTTTTAAAATGTGAAATAGGTGAATAGCTTAATAATTGAATTGTATATTTGTGTTTATAATCTATAGCAATGCAAATAAATTTGCAGTTACATTTTTTTTTAAATGTGAAAAGTAAAATATATATAAGAGCGAATCTTCGTTACATACTGAAATGTCTAAAATACAATTTATTTAATTTAAACTTATTAAATCTAAATTATTATTAATTTTATTTTTTAATGAATTTTTTTATAATTAATGACAATTTTTTTTATTCAGTTGTTTCTTGCTTGATCTATTAAATGTTTTTTTCTTCTTTAGCATCTTTACATTAATTATTTAATTAACTGATAAAAAGCGAGCCTTTTTACGTGATATTTTTTATCATCATAGTCATCATCATCGTAATCGGTAGTCATACAGAGCTAACGATTCTTACATATGTACATTAATAATTTTTTTTTTAATTATTTTCTATGCTTTTTATTTTTTTCACGTAATTTATACTGTAGATAATATTCATTTGTTTTTGAATTGTCATATGATATTACTATTGTTGGACGTTAACCCTTACAACGCTGTTCTCATCAAACTTAATGCAAGTTTTACCATGTTTTGTATTGAATATAATATATTTATATATAAAATTTTTTCCTTTTCATATTTATAATTATAAAAAACCTTAGACTCATTTGTCGAGTTCTAAAGCAGCATACTGTTCTTCATCGACTTCAGTCATCATTAAATTACCATCAGGAAGTAGAAGAACAACTCTTCTTGTGCCACCTAAAACACAGAAAAATTATTTTAATATAATTAAAAAAAAAAATTTGGTAGTAACAATTTTTTAAAAATTAAATGTCTCGATTTTGTCCATAAAAAATAATTAAAATAATATTAATAAAAAGTTGTCGATGATTTTTTTTTTATTTAAAAAAAAAAAATTTACGATTTATCTGAAGAATAATTTTTTTTAAAATGATAATTTTGACTCAAGTCAGTGACATTTTTTAATTTTTCAATAAAATAACCACCAAATGATAAAAATAAAAATAATTAATGTAATAAAATTTACCTGGCGTTGGTTCATCAGCTTGCACAACTTGAGCTACTACTTGAGCTTGTCCTTCGGGGTCTTCTTGACTCCCAACTGCTCCCGCAGCGGAATTATCCATAATGGACATGACCATTTGATTTTCGGTGGCTTCACCTTCGCCCTCTTTAACGTAGAACTGCGGTGCGAGATTAACCTGATCAGGCATGAGCTGAGCAACAGCCTCAGCAACAGCATGATCAAGAGTAAGAACAGAGCCTTCATCGCCCTGTTGTTCAGTCGTAACGTAGACACACTGCTGCTCACCGTCAGCACCGCGAGTCACTAATAATGTTTGACCATCTTCAGCATGACCTGCAACTTGGTATACAACACCATCCTCACCCGTAATAGTGACAACATTCGACGCATCATCGGCAACAACCTTCCTTTCCTCGTCTTTTATTTCTTGTTTGACATTAGTGACATTAGAAGCAGAGCTTGTAACTATCGTACCCGTCAGTCCAGTCGTTGTTGCAATAGCGTCAGAAGCTATTGTCTCTGTGAGTGAGACTGTGGACTGTACTGATGTAACTGAAGTCGTCGCAGTGTCATCTAGACAAGGAAGATCTGGCGCTATTGTTACACCTGCAAGACTTAACTGAGCGGTGGGATCAGTGCTGGCTTGGACAATCGTACCTGTTGTACCACCCGGACTCATCTCCACGCGCATTATACTATTAGTCTCTGTAAGTGATTCCAATGAAGGTAGAACCAACTCTGTTGTTGTCGTCGTGGTGCTGGATGAGGTGTCCATACTCTCTCCGGCTGAAGTCGTCGCTGTAACGGTTGTACCTGTAATAGAAGATGCTGCTGTTGTATCCACTGAAGTATGGGATGTGGTTGGCTCGGCCTCAGCTACTGGCTCGCCATCCTCGCCTATGATTCGTCCAGTCAGCGGGCACAGGGTGAACGGCCTCTCAGGACTCTCCGGTGGATTCTGCGGAATATTACATAAATTATCGGCCTCTGATGAAACATCAGGTCCGGCTTCATCACTGCTCTCTTCGCTTCCTACTTCCTGAAATTCCATGTGAAGTCCACCGCTCTCGACTATCTTAGTCTCCTTAGGCTTCCCTGGAGTTGCTACTGGTGTTGTCGTTGTTATTTTACCACGTCCACGTCCTGCTGGTGCTTTGGTATTTACCATGGTCTTCATTGGCGTCTTTACAACTCCCTGAGGTGTAAGCTCTTGAGTCTTCCTCTTGGTCATTAGAGTTTTTTGCTGAGGTGATATCAGAGACTGCGTTTGTTTATTACCAGGACTTAATTTGTTACCAGGAGACTGTTTCAACTGCGCTGTACTTACGACAGTTTTTACAATCTGATTCGGTGATGCAATGTACTTAGCCCGTAATTGAGTTTGTTGGGTAGGACTCATAGTAGCTTGAGGTGATCCAGCTACAACACGTTTTTGCATTGGAGCACGCGTTTGTGGAGTCTGAAGCCTTGGAGTAGGTGCGCGTACAGGACTTCGAATAGATCCGATACCCAGCACACTGGTAGGCCCTGGACCACGCACTGAAGGTCTAGGTAGCAATGGACGTCCATCAGCCGTTTTTTGCTGCTGTTGTTGCTGTTGAATACTAGGACGTACATTTGTAGTGATTCTAGGCTGCATGCCAATTGGATTCTGTACAGCTGTAACTACATGGATTTGTTGAAGTTGCGTGGGGTCAGGTTTTGGTTGAATTTTTACAGGCTCATTTTTCGGACCTAGCGACTGTCTAGGTTTGGCTGGCACTTGCTTGGAGATCACTTTCATCTGGGTGACGACCTGACTACCGTCCGGCTTGGAAACTACTTTGACAGGCGTAATGGAATTTGCCTGTGAAGCAGTAATTACTTGTCTTCGTACGACAGTGGGGTTTTCACGATTCGGTACCATCAGAACTCCTCCAGTACCACTCTTGATTTGCTTACCAGCTGGCGAGGAATCTAGTTTAATTATTCCTTCTTTTTTAGACATTACGTAAACTCCAGAAGCTAAATTCGGCATTTGTTTAGGGTCAACTTTGACAACACCTTTAGCATTGGCAACTAAAACTGGCGATTGATGAGTTTTTGTAGGATCAGGAGACTGGAGACCAAGTGAAGTAGCCAAATCGCTGCTCGAGACAGTTTTGTTCGAACCATTTGACTGAGCATTTGCACGGTTAAAAGCACGTTGGATGACGTCACTTCGTCCAGTAGTGTTACGTTCTTCTTCAGATTCACCAGTGTAATCCTCATCACTAGCGCCTTCTCCTTTAGCTCTTTTAGCAGCCGTTGTATCTGAATCACTATCAGTAAGATCAGCTCGGCGTTTACCCAAAAGATCGTTGTCTTCTTCTTTCATAGATCCACACCACTGCTTAACTTGATCCATTGCCTTTGACTTACTCGATCTCATTGGACGCGTAATTTGAGCCGCTGAGCTTGGACCCGGCGTACTTGGCTCTGCTTTAATAATCGTTTTCTGAGTAACAGTCCTATTTATAATTTTAGTTGTTTGTTGTTGCTGCTGTTGTTGTTGTTGCTGCGCTAATTGTTGGGCTTTTAGTTCTTTCATTTCTTTCTGCTTAGCCAAATTCCGCTCGAATTCTTCCAATAGAAATTTACAAGATGAAACAACATCAGCTGATTCCCAAGTGTTGAACTCTGGAGCGTAGCCTTCCCATTTTAAATAATATTCAGCGCAACGTTTTTTAGTATTGTAACGTTTAGCCATTATTTTCTCAACAGCAAATTCCTCGTCGTTGGGTTCATCATCAGGTTGTGTTTTGCCAGGTCTTACTCTTGGTTTGACAAACGCCTTGGGCCGAGTTTGCATAACTTTTTTCGTTTGAGCTGTGGTAGTTGTTGTTGTGGTTGGGGCAGATTCAGAACTTTCAGCTTTGACCTCTGACTTGATTTCTTTTTTTTTCGTTTCACTCGAATCTTCTGGTTGACCATTACGAACTACCTTTCGTACTATTATTGGTTGTTTAGCACCTATAAATTAACCAACATAGTTATTAATGAATAAGCACTCTATACACTCTATACACATAAATAAGCGCAATTAACGGCTGAATCAACATACCATCGGTATTATGAGATCGCATATCCGTCATTTTAGCATTGTTAATCTTGGTAAATGCTTGAATCGTTCGGCCAGCTGTGATCCAGGTTTCGCGTACATGCTGCTCCATTTTACACCATTTTTGATAGAGCTTCCACGAAGTGACTGAATCTTTGTCAGTAGTTTCTTGCTGTATTTGCGTGTCTTTCCACAATAAAAACGCCCAAACCTGAGCTTTCTGTTCATTCTGAAAAATTAAATTAATTATTATTAAAAGCAACAATTAATGCAATTTATTGTTTATCTTTAAAACAACAATGATCGTTTTAATAGAATTGAGACACTTACATTGCCATTGTCGCGAAAGTGTGATGTTTTGGTGCAAGCGCCCTCTTTATTCTGGTGCTCTTGGAATTCCTCGACGAAGTGAAATACCAAGTGACACTGACCACACACCAGGACATTAAGCCTTCCAATTTCTTCTTGGGCCGCTAAAAAATAAAAAAAAAAAAAAATATAAATAAAACGTTCAAACTTAAAATTTTTCATTATCAACTGTTGAATAATTAAGATTAATTAATTCAAATTTTAGATTTAAAAAAAAATAATAATAAATCATGAACCTTTTATAACAGCGGGATTGTTGACCACAGTAGAACCATCACCAGCTTCCATTTTGAAATTGATCCTTCCAATGTTAATTCTTAATTAAACCTGGAAAACAAAAAAATATTAGGCACGTAAATACAAATAGTTTAATACAGTTAACGTCTTAACAATACTTGAACTTTGAAATAATTTTCAAAACACGTGTATGGATAACATAAATATAATGTCAAAGTCATACTAGCAATAAATTCGAATTAAACCGATTCCCGCATAAACTTGTTATGTATAAACTTATAATATATAGTCTATATATACATCGTGGAATAACGATGATAAAAAAAGCGACAAATTTTCGAGGGAAAGAGGCATTGAAATGATTGAAAACGCGGCCAGTGGCGTAAGTAACTAGTAAACTAAGTATTAAAAAAAATAAACCAGCATTTAGCTCACCTTAATAAATACAACTAAAAAATAAACGAAAATATTATGAATAACGATCCACACGATTTTAATGAATTGTCCTGTCTAATAATAAGAGTTTAACTTTCAGTTGAGAATAAACCACGACACAAAGCAGCTTTTATTATCGTGATATGATGCCATCGTGCCGCTCGATGGCGATCCGTTTCCCTGTTGTGTATCCTTTTCACCAAGATGGCTCTCACTTCCCACCTTACGAATGTATATCCACAGCACACGTTGGCGTTCACTTTCTACCTATAAAATATTCGCGGCTTTGTTAGACTACAACTTATCTATTAACCCTATTAACTTATATCCAAAATGATGCTTTTATAATTATCATTATTTTAATATTATTTTTTTCCATTAGTTAACTATATATAATAATATATATTATAATACCTGATAGAATTGTAGAAGTTTAGACGTGAGACTAACTCTTGTGTTGAAAAAATTTTTTCATATATATTACGATATTGTTACTCTTACACTTGATGGCACTCGTTTCCCCGGGGATTATGTTCCGAGCAAAATTTTATTGCGACGCCAGGGACGCAAACGGTAGTACCGGGGACATTATACCGGATCGCGTCGTTCGACAGTGGCGACGCCATTTCCTTCTAGTCGGATTTTACCCACATGAACACATCCACTATTTTTTGGCGGGAGTAGATTAATTATCCTTGTCACCTCTTTTTTAAGTACTTGACATTAAATTTTTATTTATTGCAATTATTATTACTAATTGATGAATTTTTTTTACAGAAAATTTTGCCGAAAGTTCATTTTATTAAAAAAAATTTTTTTTTGTCATTTAAATCACCAGCGAAATTCGCGCACTTTGGACAGGAAGTGATGATGGATACCGGTATATGTATGGGTCAAGTATTAAATTATTAATTAAAAATATTTTTAATACTTGATTGATATTTATAATTCATATTTATTAATCACGATATTTTTATTCTTATTTTTTGATTGTAGAAAATATTTTTTTTATTTCAGCGGTATTTTGGGGAGAGGTGAAAAATTCCATTTGTAAGATGCTAATTTGACTTTATTTATTGAGGTTAGCTAGAGTATTTATTATTTAAAAAAATAGATTGTTGTAATTAACAAAGTTAATTTATATTGTCATAAACGTTTTTAAAAAATTGTGACACTAAAATTGCAGTCATCGAAGAATTTTCTTGGTATCTAGAAAAAAAAAAGAATTTATTGTACTGAAATCAGCTGACATCTGATCATTTTCTTTTGGTTTTATTTGAAAAATAAATTGATGACAATGAATCTTAGCAGACACTTGACAATTTTTTGATTTTTCTTGAATTATAAACATGAACATTCATTTAGCAAATATTTAATTATTTTTAGAACTTTTGTTCATAAATAAATTATGACAAAAAAAACCAAGAAAAAAAATTGACAAGTAGAAATTAAAAAAAAATAAAAAATGCAATTTTTTTAAATTAATTTTTTAGAATTAATTTAATTGTTAAATAAAATTAAAAATTAATCAAGTGACAGATAACTTTAATGTCATCTAATAAACTAAGTCTAGAAAATTATTTTTGAAAAAATGCATTTATAATTTTTTAAATCTTCTAAAAATTAAATTTTTCTTGATATAATTTATTTGTTAAAATTTTTTTTTAATTATCAGATGTTTTTCAATTTTCGTATCGTAATAATAAAATTTAAGTTAGCAGTCACCAGGCAATTTTTTAATTTTATTCAACAAAAAAATTAGTTCCAAAAAATCATTTTTAAAAAATTGCATTTTATATTTTTTAAAATTTCTACTTGTCAATTTTTTTAAAAATTTTTTTGACATAATTTACTTGTTATAAAATTATTAAAATGATTAAATATATGCTGAATTAGTTTTCATATCATAATAAATTAATACTAAAAAATCACTTTTTTTTTTACTATACTTATAATTTTTGACAATTTTTATAGGTTGAATAGTTTTTAAAATTTTCATTTTTATCATTCTAATTTTTATTCTATAAATTTATTTTATTTAAAATTTAAAAGAAAAAATAATTTTCGTTGTAACAGAAAATGTTTTTAATAGAAATTATTCAAGTATTAACGATATCCACAGTATATTTTTAATCAAATAATTATATAAACAAATCACTAAATTATTTTCAAATAAAAAATTAAGAGAATTTCTTATTTCAGATGTTTCAGTAAATTGATCATCTTTGAATTCTCAATGTCAGTTACAGAAGAGCAATTTTTAAATCTTTTTATTAGTATTATACCCTAAAGAAATTGTTTTATTTTTTTGAAGATGTAGAGAAAAAATCATTAAAATATAATATTATCGGTAAGACTATTCTAAATTAATTGCATAAGCTGAATAGTAATGTATCATATTATTTGACTTGATCTTTTAGATAATTGATGTCAGATGAAAATTTTTTATTTAAGCTAAACTTTAAAATAATTATAGTGAATTTTCTCGTAAATAAAATAAAAAACTAATCAATTTCAAGAATATAAAATCAACAAATATAATTCTACTATAAATTTTCATGTATAGAACTTGGTAGACTAAAAATCAATAACTCGAAGTCAAATTTTTTGAAATCTTTGAACTTCAACACTAAACGGTTTAATTTCTTCCCTAAAAGTGAAACCACAAAAAAACCTTTTCAAGATCATCCCCTAAAAAATAACATTATTTAAAATAGTTCACAGGAATACCGTGTGGCGTTAAAAAAGTGGATTATCATCGCCCATTATCACTGGGGCGGGGGCGGCATTGGAGTTGGAGGACACACCAAGAGCCATCATCCACCACATATGTACAAGACAGTACCAGTACACTCTCAGCAGATATTAACACGGTCTCGCCGGACGGATTTTCTCTCACAACGTCAAAGTAACGTCATGTACATGCGAGTTTGACAGCTACTGTACTCTACTGTACATATAATAGTACCAGGACAAGCCAGCATAACTTTACTCGCTGTCTACCACTGTCTACGGTATATTAAATGATTCACGTCGTCTAACATCCAGCAGCACATTTGTCAATAATCAACAACAATGAAGACAAGTGTCTGAGACCGTGTCTGAAATAATAACGACTATCAACACAGTAATTACTTGCAATATTTCTAAGCAAATAAGTGTGAGGTGTGTGATTTTTATAACAGAATATGGAAGAATGATCAAGCACGGGATTATTTTGCTGCTATTGCTTGTATTGCCAGGTAAAAAGATGGACCCAATACCTTGATACTTATATTGATTTATTTTATACACTGTTATTTTTAATTTAATTATTTTATTTTTTAATTTTACTAATTCAAATTTTTAATACTTTTATTTGATTTTTTAAGTTTTTAAATAAAATAATTATCAGAGATTACAGCATATAATGTACCTGATAATAATTTATCTGTCTGGTTCAGGATGTTAGGTAATAAAATAGTTTGATTTTATCAGTAGAGTATGCAAAATAGAACGGATATTAATAATTTATTCAATTCCACAACGCACTGCTATGAATAAATAAATAACTAAATGTTGATTGTTTTATTTTGTAAATAAACTTTTTTTTTTATTTTGTTTTAAGGATGGCAAGAGGCCTTGGGATCAGTATCTGTCAGAACAGTAGAAGTAGATATAGGACAAAATTTAACGATTGCTTGTACTGACGAAAATGTATCACGGCATCCTGGTAATTACACCAACGTTATGTGGGTTCGGGAAGGAAGAAAAGACGGGCAGGTACGGAGAATGAAAATAGGATCAAACAAGGCACTGGAGTTGGTAAATGTTAGTCTCGATGACGCTGGTAATTATTTTTGCACACTTGATAACGATGCCAATGCTGTTAAAACACGAATTAATATTCAAGTAAAAAGTAAGTTTATTCTTAATAAATATTATTTATTATTTATTCAAATAAATTATTGAATTGAGGTGATAATATTTCATTAATTTTTTTTTTAATTGTAGCACCTCCACCCGCACTTCACAATGTTTGGGTTAAACCATCGACAATACTCGCTAACATTCTGTGGGAAGTATCAGGTACTGGTGGTTATCCTATTATTGATTTCACTGCCGAATATCGTCTCAAACCAGGCGTAGGTGAGGAACCTGAAGACTGGAAGCCCATTATGCCGACGCACATACCTCCAAACTCTGTTTGTATTTTTAATTTATTTATTAATAAAATATTATATATAATAATATAAAATTATTAATTGGATTATCTGCCGAATAACAGAGACAGATTGATGTTTATCATTTGGAGCCAAACACAACGTACTTGTTTCGCGTATGGGCAACAAATAAACTCGGGCGTGGTGACATTGTTGAAGTTGAAGGTCATACCCATCACACCATCGAAGAATTAGGTAATTATTTATCTGTATAAATCCCCAAGGCAGTGTATATACAATGTAGCAAAGTTCTTGCAGCTCAAATAATCTAATGATTTTTTAATTCTATTAATTTATTAAAAAGTAATGAAATAAATCGAGCATGTGTTCGATGATGACGATAAATTATTTCAGAGCTGGCGAAACATCTGTTAGCCGGCGTGGAAAATTTTGATACACGAATCTGGGTAGCGGCGGTAGGAATTGTTATGGGAACTCTAATGGTCCTTGGTTTAGGTACATGCTACCTTCTGTATCGTGAGTGCAAGGCACCCTGTAAGCATTCTCTTGGAACTTTAAATACGAGCTTCCGCTTCTACTCTGTCTCTTTAATGCCCTTGCTTGAGTTGCGAACTTAGTCAATATCATTACTAATATAATTATAATAATTATAAAAAATATATGACATCACAGCTCGATGATTGTCAATAAATATTAGTGCATGATTTAATTAGGTAGTTTACCCTGATTAAAAATACGGTTAAGGGATTAAGAAAATAGCAGCGGAAGCAAGGGCATTGCTAGTCATTTTTTAAATTTATCTATGGCCCTGATCTCTAGCTTTATCTAATTAATGTCATTACTAATCAATGTCTATTTAATCTTGTCAACTAAAAAATTTATTCTTAATTGTTAATACATATTAATTCTTTTTTCTCACTAATATTTTCCCGGCTGCAAGCGCTTTTTTTTTAAATTAAATTTTTACTAGATATTTTATTACTAAATTAAAAATTTTTTAATTTATTAAACTACGTTTACACTTTTTATTATTATTATTGTTATTGTTTTTATTATTATTAATATTAATATTAAATAATGCACAATAAATCACCTAATAAAAATTAATTACTATCATACTAAACAAAATCACTAGTAAAATACTAATGCATTCATTTATCATTTAATTAGTTTATTTATATCATTATTATTATTATTCTTATTTTTCTTTTTATTATAATTATTATTGTAAATATGAAAATTATATTTAATAGTTATTTGGTGATTAAATTGTTATGCAGAATGAGAAATAGTGCAAAAAAAAAACTAGAAGATCCACCATAGAGATTAGAGCATTACGGCCTAGATAATAAACAAAGTTTATAATAAATAAATATATAGTAAACACAAATAAAAAACAGTTGTAAAATGTGCTACTAGAGACTATATATATATATATATATAAATAAGTTAGAAAAAAAAATAGATTTAAAGTAGCACATAAATTAGTTGGGTGATGCAGTTATTAACTTCGATCAAGACAAAATAAATAAACAATAGACAAGAGTTATCAGTTATCAGTTATCAGTTGAATTTGTCAGCGCAATACTCTAACACAGGATTATTTTTATTGTTCACGCGAAAATTTGTGATGCATACACCCAGCGATTATTGAGAAAATAATAACATTCAAAAGGTTGGTAAAAAAAAATAATGAATAAATAAATTTATACATGATAAATTTTTTATTTTAAAATTAAATAAATAAGTAAAGAGAGAGAGTAGAAGCGTAGATATTTTTATTTACTAAATAAGACAAATGAAAATTAATTTGCTCCGCATAAAAATTTTCAGCGCAGCTGGAGGATCAGGAAGTGATTGAATTGGTACCAAATATTATTTTAAATCCGGGATTTTTTGACGAGAGATCGGAACGACAGCATCAGCAGCAACATCAGGACGAAAATTTCAACAATCAGACCACCACACGACTGAACAACAACAGTGTAATATTACCGAGACGACTTTAGCGTTTTATTTATAATTGATTTAAACATTTTTTTACTACTGGTCAGTTATTCATTATTAATTATTGATATTGATATTGATATTAATGTTGATCATATTTATAAGTAAAATTATTTGTTATTACTCAAGGATAGACCGGTAGCTTTAATGACGCAGGAATTTATTTTTTTTAATTAAAAAACAAAGACTGTTACGTCTGGCGGTTTTGCAATTTTTTTTTTACTGTTACTTTTTTTGGCAATAATTGAACCGCCTTTTTGATCTGATATATAATAATTGCTTGACTAATAAATACCAAAGAAAAAATATAAGCAAAAAAAAAATAAATTTTTTCACATTTTATATTTTTATTCTCTTGTTTTTATAACAAAAGGTGCTTTGTTATTTTTATAATGACACTTGAAAAAAGTAATGAAGCTCTTTGTTGAAAAAAATAAGATCATAGCCTAATTAAATCGATAAAAAAAAATTTCTTTAATGAAAATTCCAATTCTGACACTTTTTATTGATAAAAGTAAATTTTAATAATTATTTTATTTTTGTTGTTGAAAATTTCTCGTCGAGATTGCGCTTTTGCTCTCGTCACTGCAGGAAAATGTTGCATTAATATTGATAATGATAACAATCTACGAAGTATTTAAAAAAAAAAAAAAAAATAATAAATCGCTTCTCAGTAGAATTTTCTACACTTCCAGCTTTATAATTTAGCCGATAACTCTAATTACTCAATTAAATATACTATCAAATAATATTACTACATAATAAAACAAAAACGCTTTCTATGCAGCTTTAACGATATATTGTTTTAATTCGACATTGATGTTTATTTCACATTTTAAATTATTGTAACTGTCAAATAACCACGAAACACTCAACTGAAATCATACTAACGAATTTTTGCACAAGTTTCACATAATAAATAAAAATATACGTAATTAATGAAGTAAGTGCGATACAGAGCCTAAATAACTAAAAAATCATACAGTTAGCTTCAATAAATAAATAATTCTCTAAAATCATTGTTAAAAGATAAATTGTAATCAAACGTGAAATGATCAGAAAGATAAATGTGATTATTTTTAAATACAGATTTAATCACTGGAGACTTGATCTCTAAAAAATTCAATAATTTTTTAAAATTATGTCTTCGACGGATTATGAATAGTAGCATATCAGATGGATTCATTGCAAAATACATACATTTCATACCATATAGAATAAAACAATATATATTATTAATTGAAATAAAAATATGAGGATGAACGTGTGATCGTAGTATGATTTTAAAATTTTTATTAAAAAAAAAAACGAAAAAAAAAAGAAAACAATTGTAACAAGTTGAGAGTGTACAGACCTCGCAGTATTTTCATTTAATACTTTATATTTTTTTAGTTAATATTTAGTAAAAAAAAAAAAGTATTATTTTCTTAGATAACTAATTGTATTAATTATGTATTATATTATATTTAAAGAAGAAAACTAATAAGCATTTTAACACGCATGGTTGTATAAAAATTGGTTGTGCGTAATCAGAAGCTGTTAATCAGATTTTTATTCCTGTCTTTGCTTATCGTTAGTCATTTATTTGTTTATATGAATTTAAAAAAATAAACTGCAATAATTAAATTGGCGGGAATAAAATAGATCTGGTTGAGCTTCGCACTGTGCACTCTGTGTTGTGAATGGTATTAAACTTGCTATCATAAACAAAGTTATTGATAAATGATAACATGATAATAATTAATAATTATAATTTATAATATAATGAATATATAAAATATATTTATATAGCCAATTTAGTAATAAGAAAGGCAATTTTTTATATACAAAATGAAGTAAAATAATAACGCTGAAACGTGCAATATATATTATTATATTAATCTACATATTAGTCATTTAATAATAAATTTTTTCGCACTTAGTAGTATACACGCTTGCATCGGGACAATAATATTATTGTCGTTTGTCCGTTTGATGAGTCTAAAATAATTCATCGTGATATTTTATTTTTTTCTTGGCATACTATTACTGTCAGCATTAATTAAAATTTAAAATTATTCTTGTTATTTATTTATGGGCTAGTCATTTTCAGCAAATAATCAGTTATTTATATTTTATTTATTTATTTTTATTTGTTAATTAGAAGTTAGCTATTTAGTGACTACTCCATTGCTTCCGTCTATTAAAGAATTAGAAAACAAAAATATTTTTTAAACTTACTGTAATGATAAACATGCTTTGCAGTTATGCTATTACCATAAAAACAAATTAAATGGGCAGTTTAATAATTAAAAATATTAGCCACACTGTTGATACACATTATGAAGCGTATAGGTGCCTGTATTATTTATTTTATATTTTTTGTTAATTATTAATATGTTTTTATTTTGTTGTTATGATTTATAATTATTGAAATAACATTCCATGTACACAAATAACATTTTAGTCCACATATTAGTATTAATATTTATTTAAATATATTTAAAAATTTTGTTTACTTAGTTGAATATACGTACCTGGAAACAAAAAAATAATTTTTCCACGCTCAATTTATCAGAAAATCATAAAAAAAAATTTTTTAACATTTATCTTGGGTTTTAAAATTGTGGTTGATAAAAAATAAATTATTTTACAGTTAATGTATTTTAAATAAAACAAAAAAATTTTACCTGTGAATTTTTTTTCGTTGAAGGAAAAAAAAATAAATAAAATAATAAATGACGTATATTTTTTAACATCAACAAATTATACAAATAAAAAGAACAAAAATCTTGGGCACATATCACAGATATTACGCTAAATAAATCCGCCTAAAATCGCATGTAATGATAATAAAAATTATAATTAATAATAATTGTAATACTAAAGAAGGAAACAATAATGACATTTAGGATTAGGACACGGTACTTGTTAATCGTGCATCGATATAGGCTTGAGTTCAATACAGATAAAGAAATGTGTTATTTACAACTGCTTGAATATATTAGTTCATTAAATAATTAATTAATTATTTGTGATTCAGAAATAATATATATTTCAATATCGAGCTATAATTATTTAAGAAATTGTTCGACCGCAAAGCGTGTCATTTAAATTTTTAATTGTAATATTTAAAATCTAATAATTGTATTATTGTAATAATTTTTGTTTTTGAATAATGTGAGTGTGATTATATTGATTATTGTAAGCCTATATATTTACACTGTATTGATGTAACTTATTATTGTAATACAATCAGTGTATTTTGAATTGTGTATTACACTCAATATTCATGAATCATCATTAAAATCATAATTATTCAATTTTGTTTTTTTTTATTTATTCTTTTACCTTCAAAAATTTTTGATATTTTCGATGTTTAGACCAATAATTTGAAAATACTTAAAACTTTTTAAATAATTATCATATTAGAATAGAATAGATTTGTGATTTGTCCGGGCACTCAGCAATGAAGCCATTGTACCCGGGCCCTTTGATCGGCTGTCACATTCTTCCTTAAGGAGACAGTTGGGTTACGGGAAAGCTATTCATACCTGACCGTGCACGGTACCGTACATAATATGTGACCATCACTTTTCGGATGTATATCCGAACACGACAGCGCCACTAGTTATATAGCAAAATTATCATGACAATTATTTAAATTCAAAAATAAATTAATTAAATACGGTAGTAATGCAATAAAAAATAATAAAATTCCCATTATCATGAGATTATTATTATTATTATTATTATTTTCTTTTTAATTATTTTTATTATTATATTATTATTGTTTTCACTTATTATATTAAGTTGAAAATTTCCGGAGCACGGATAGTTTTATGTGGCCTCAAATTTGCAGTCGTACCAGATTTAAATTGTTATTTAGAAATTTAAATAGTTATTCATCTCAGAACCAGCAAAAAATCACCATGAAGCATTTACTCGTGCTGATATGGTGCTAAGCTTTTCAGAATGGAACGCGTTGATAGTAGGATAGCTATCTCCCTGCATAAACGTGGACTCGCTGGTCTGGTGTAGTATGTCCGCAAGAACAGCGAGACCATGCTGGCCCAAGAGCTGTCATCGTAGGGAAAGTACGCTGAGGCTACAATGAGCCTGGTCCTGACCCCTTGGATCTCGATCGTGGTTGACGCCACCGCAAGGTCTCTAGTGCATAATTTGTTGATTCTGATTGCCTCGAGTCTTCTGTTTATGAAGATGCAGGTTCTCGGACTCAACTCGGATTGACACTGGATAAGCTGTCCGTGCCTTGTGTTTATTCCCATGATCTGCCCCCTGTTAATCCAGGGTTCTTGTATAGGAATACATCTGTTTGCAGCACTGCTTGGTCTCTGCTTAGCAATGCAGAGGCCGCTTTGCAGTGCTGCAAGTTGATTTGCGCGAAGCAGGTTCGCATCTCAGTTATTTTCACTGAGCTGCTTCCCCCTGTTTCCTGCGCGTATACGGGGAGGGTTTGGTTGGGATGGGATTGGGGATTGGGATTTGGGGTAAGGGAGCAGATCTTGACAGGATCAGGCCTTTGAGCCATTATCTGTCTCGACCCGGTTAGAGTCCTCTGCCTTTTGGGTTAAGGACTCCTTGAGTGGAGGGTTGACCCTGAATTGAGGAATGGCCGTTTGCAGACCCTTCTTCTTCAAGGTCATCCCCTCCTTTTGGACCCTTTCAAAGTCCGTTGATCTCCCGGCGCTGTCTCGCGGAGTTTCTCCGAAAGAGGAACTCCTCACGAGATTAAGCCTGGGAGGCTTGATGATGGGGCTTTCCAATGGAGTGGAAGGAGGAGCACTCTTCGTTTCCTCAGTCCTTTCCTTGGAGAGTTCTTCGGTTGCGGCAATCGCATCCCCCTCATCGATCTCCATTGGTCTGTCCTCAGTCCCAACTTCCTTCTGTGGTGTCCTTTCTTTATGGGAGGTCCCACCTTCAGGTATCTTGTCCTGGGATGTAGGAGAGGTTTTCGCTTTCGCTTGAGTGTCGTAAAACCGAACCCTACCCAGCCCGAAATGAGGCGCAAGCCCCATCTTGGTTAGGTCCTCCAGCGACCTCTCGTCCACCCCGAGAACACAATTGAGGTTTTTGTCCACGACCCTTCTGTCCCAAATCCTCCACATCTCTGTGGAGAGTCCGGGGTTTTGGCGGGACAGTCGCCTCAAGATGATTTCGTTGCTCTCCCCTGCTGAGTTGGGGAAAACAGCTGTCATCTTTTTGAGCCTAGGCAGCTTCTCGGCAACGATGAGAGACGCGCCGTCCCAAGGCTTAAGAGTAGGAACCGTAGTTCTTAGCCACTCTTTTGCTCTTTCGTCAGAGCATGATACCCAGAAGGCTCCCCGCTCCCAGCGGTTCTCCTCAAAGCACGGGAGCGTCTGTTCCGAAGGAACAGCGTCCAAAGCCTCAAGGAGCGCCCGAGTTAGCAGTTCTCCTTCTGCTCGTTTTAGGGTTACCTCAGGATAGTCAGCCGGTACGATGATCAGCCTTCTATCCGCGGTGACCGCTGCGCTGAAGCTTTTTGGAGAAGGTCGATCTTGTTGGCCCTTCGCCATCTTCGTTGCCTCCGGAGGAGTAGTCCCTACACTCCTAGGCCTTTTCTGGCTTTTGGAGCAAGGTTTCACATTCCTGTCGGGTGGTTTGTTTCCGTTCTAGGAGGTTCCAGGATTGGGTTGCTTTTTGGTTTGCTCTCGGTGTTTATTCCTTTGAGCTTTCCTCCTTGCCGCCCCGCTCTTCCTCCTCCTCATCACGGTAGTGAAGGGTTCAGAGTCCCTGTCTTTCGACTGGTTCTCCGTCCCCAACATAGGGTTCCCGATAGGAGTATCGGTGGTACTAGGTACCGTTTGGGTCGGAGTCACGGTCCCTTTCGGTCCCGTTTCCTCCGCGTTTATATTTTTAATATTGGTCACATTCATTTTGTTCCCACGAGTTAGCAGGCAAAGGGTTGGTCCGCCTCGCCAGATTCCTGCCTGACGAGGTAAGGCACTTATACAGTGGGATGTGCCAGGTGTCCCACTGGCATCGTTAGCGACACATCTCCCATGTGTCATGCAGCCACTCGGCACGATGGCTCACACCTTTGGCTTGGGGAGTTGGTCCACGGCAGGGCCTTGGTTCGCCTGGGCTAGGTTTTACTCCAGCCGGCTCCCTTATAGCTCCTGCAAACCGGGTTCCGAACCGGGCCGCTTGTTGTCCCTCTTTAGTCAGAGGTCACTCGCTACCCCGTTCTTCCACCGGCCCCCCACTATCCGCCACTCGCGGACGCGCCCGGTTGGTTCTCAACCGCATCGCCCGCACTCGTCTATAGAGTTAGGCAATTCCGGGAATTATCATATTACTTGTAATTGTAAACAATAAATTGATTAAAGAAATAGTGTTATTATACTAAGAGAAGAAATATATTTGAAAAAAAAAATGATCTATGTTGTGACAAGAAATTATTTTGTTGATAATTTTAAACAATTTCATTCCTTAGCTGAAGAAATCAAAATTTTTCTCACTGTAACTTTCTTGTTGAAAAAATTTTTTAGATTTGGAAAAAAACAATTTTAGAAAAACAACTTCTGAATTTTCATATAAAATTGTTTTTTCCCAAATTTTAGAAAACTTTTTTTTAACAACAAAGTTACTGTGAGAAAAATTTTTATTTCTTCAGCTAAGAAATAAAATTGTTGAAATTATACATTTATAAATTTTTTTGAATTTAAAGCATGTAAGCTATATTCATTCAATAAAATTTAATTTTACAATCTTCTACTGTAATACTCTATCCGATACATATAGTTAATAAACATATCAAGTAATAATAACAGTAATCATACCTTCTACAGTCTACTTGAATTACAAACTTCTTATCTTTTTAGTTCATTGAACTAAAAGTTTTATTACTTCAATAACAAGTTAGATTCATTAGAAACTAAGGTAAAAGACCCCATTAGTGGCACCTTTAACCCCTATTAGTGGCACTTTTTCTTTCAATGAAAAAATGTTCTAGTTGGAATAAAAATTAAAAATTTTTTTGGTCTTAAAGATTAGAAATAATAAATTCATTATTGAAACAAATAATTTCATTAATTGAATAAGTAAATTTAGTTATAGGTCCAATTTAGCAAAAACGGCTGAACTGAACAGTCTCAAGTTTCTGCATAATTTTTTTAATTATATACTGTTAAAAAAAAGAAACAGTTATTTCTCAAAATGGTTTGAAATAAAATTTCCTTGGACAACTGTATTTTTTTAAATTATAATTGGTAATAATTATGAATGGACGTGAATTTTCTAATTTTGTAAGTTTAGTCAACGAAAGTTAGTTTTTTTTTTCATTATAAAGTCCGGTATTTTATTTTACCCCGTTTTCGTCTTGTAATTTTACCACTATGTTGTTAAATATATAGTAAACTAATTTTTGAAACATATGCATATAAAGATTTATAAACTTAATAAGTAGATTTAAAACGTACAGAGGCAATGTCGTAATATTATCATTCATAAATGATTAACTTTTTTTTTTATTTGTAGACTTGATATTTAATTTTAAAATATCTTTGTATACTGGAAAGTTACTAAATTTCCGAAAATTTATAATAGTGTATTTATCAATAATTAATCAAAGGATTAATAACTCCGCTAAATATTTTATATTTTTGTAAATAATTTAAGGTTTAAATTTTTTTATCGAACCGTCATTTAATTGAAAATATATGTTTTTATTATTCCTTCAATTAACTACTAGATAATATCTTATATTAGCGAAACTTGTTTGATTTTTTTAAATTAAAGTTCAAAATTACCTATTATAAGTAGATCCATGTTCATGTTAATAAATTAAGAAATTTCTTCAGAAGAAATGAATAAAAATTGTTTTTTTTTCTGGTCTTCTAAGTGCATGTTGCTTCATTAAAAGAAAAAACGAAAAGTTAAGATTTAAACTATCAATAAATAATTTAAACAAATTATTCCTAATATAAAAACTTTAAAATCATTCAAAAACTAAAAAATTATAAAATACACTTTAAAATTTATTTTTACCTTAAAAAATTTATAATTAATAATTAATGAATACAGTTTGAGCAATATTGTCACACAATTTCTGAATTTGGTCATTACTTGTGTACTCAGCAGCCAAAATCGCATTAGCCAGCGCGATAGTCTCTTTGACAGACCTAGCTTTGATCCAAATTCTCCCGTTCATGCCCACAGCAATTTCATACGGCTGTTCCTTGGCGAATGCCTCGAAAAAAGGATTATTAGGGCTCAGTATCTTCCTGACAAGACTAAGTGAACATGTAAACAGCATTCCATCGGGCCCTAAGACACCCAGTTTGCCTTTTTTACCTAGCGAATCTACACAAACTAACTCTGGTTCCATATCCTTGCTCGCAATCAGCAATTTAGCGAACACAATATCTCCAATCTGTACATCAGGACGATTACGCTTGCTGGCACCTTCAAAAGCTAGATAGGGCAACGCAGCTTGATCGCTGGCTCCGATGTCAACTTTGAATATATCACCAGCTTTTTGGGTTATTATTCCTACTACGTTTTCACCACGTGCTGGAACATATCTGCGTAATTGTAAAAAAAATTAAATCAGTAAATTTTTAATTTTAACAAAATAAATAATTATTCAGCAATTATTCATGATAAATTGAATTTGTAATAATGTTAAATATTAATTTATTGACAAATTTATTAACAAAACATTAATTAATTATGACATTGAAATTAGTAGATACTTGACAATTTTTTGATTTTTCTTCAAAAATGAACTAGGTCTAGAAAGTTATTAAAAAAAATTGAATTTATAATTTTGAGAGCTTCTAAGATGTAATTTTTTAAATAATCTAATCTAGCTATAATTGATTTGTTAGAAAAATACGAAAATTTGATCATTTTTATATTTTTTATATCAAATAAATTTTGACAAAAAAATAATACGGAAGTTAACCGACAACTGTCATTTTTTTTAAACTTTATAAAAAATCAATACCAATAAAAAAATGCTTTTAAAAATTTCCACCAAGAATTTTTTTTAATTTTCACACATGGAATTTTTTAATTAAATTTTTTTCATAATAATTTCATTTCTAAAAAATTCTAAAAAAATTTCTAATATCTGTCAACTTCAGAGACATAAAAAAAAATAAATGTAGAAATTTTTTAAAATTAAAATTGCAATTTTTAAAAATAATTTATGACATTAAAGTTAGCTGTCACTATTATAATTTTTTTATTTTTTTTAACAAATAAATAATTATAAATTATTCGTACAGTACCCGGACAAATAGTCACACCGTTTTTAATTTTCTAAATGCCAATTTTGTGTTCTCATTTTTTTTTTGCTGTAATTTATTTGTTACAAAAATTTTTTAAATTAATTATTATCTGCTAAATTGATTCTCATAAATAATTTGTTTGTTAAATAAAATTAAAAAAAAAATGGTCAAGAGACTGCTTAATTTAATGTCACAAAAAATTCTGAAAATTATCAGATTTTTCTCAATTTCAGTATTATTAATTAATTAACTAATTTTTTACCTTCGTTGATAACTATCGACGTAATAAATCGTCGTACGTTTTTTTAAAACTCCGGCTTTACATGAATAAACAATATCACCATCACGTCTCAATCCTGGCCCAAGGACAATTTTTTCTTTTGGTTTTTCTGTCGTTATTTTTATAATATCACCAGGCATCACCAGATCTCCTATCATCTCACCCATTTTTCGAATTTAAATAATTAATAAACAATTATTTATTTATTTTTTTACGACTGACCACGAGCACGTGTACGCGCACAAACTGATGTTACAGAAAAGAGACAATGATACCAAATAAATAAAAAAATTACATGGTTGGTAAAGTAGATAACCTACAAACTTACAATTAACATTTTTTTGTTTTTTTTTTAATACGTGGGTACACAAACTAGTTATTTTGAATGTAAAAATACAACGGTCAGCTAAATATAATAAACAAGTGAATAAATTAAAATACCTCAGTGTCTTACTTATATTTATAAATTTCATTTTATTAATTCCATATGTAAAATTTTTAATTCGCGATTCACTTTTTTTTCACAATAAATTAGCATTTTTTATTTTCGTCTGCTTTAGTTGACTTTATAACACTCAATAGTGACACGTGTTATCTTTGATAAGCGATTTTTTTAATAAAAAATTATAAGTATTGAACAATAACAGCTTTAAAAATGAAATCTTTGACAGCAATACGTTTACTTTCAATTTTAGTTTTTTTTATAAGCTACAAAAATAATGTTATAGCTAATCATTATACAAATGGAGAAAGTGAAGCATGCTATTCCTATGCTGGAGGATCTGTTTATCCAGCCGGTTCACAACATGCTGACCATCAATTGCATACAACAAAAGCCGTTAGTAAGTTACTTTAAAATTGTAATAGAAATAATATTTTTATGAAAATTAATGTAGCAGATATTTAATAATTTTTCTAATAAATAAATTACTGCATTAAAAAAATTCAAAAAAATGGACATTTAGAAATTTTAATAAATTAAAAATGCAATTTTTAATTGCAATTTCAATAAAATTAAAAAATAGTTAAGTGACAGCTAATTTTAATATCATAATATTTTTCCAAATCACAAAAATACGATGAACATTAGTTTAGCAGATATTTAATCATTTTTGAAACCTTTTGTAACAAATAAATTATGACAAAAAAAAATTGACATGTAGAAATTAAAAAAAATTAAAAATGCAATTTTTTTTAAATAATTTTTTAGAATTAAGTTAATTGTTAAATAAAATTAAAAATTAATCAAGTGACAGCTAACTTTAATGTCACAAAATTATGATACTGAAATCAACAGACATCTGTAAATTTATTTTATTTTTATTATAAATCAATTATAAAGAAAAAAAATTTTTACAAAATTTGCACCTGAAATTTTTTTCAATTTTTAGATGTAGAATTTTTTTATCAAAATTGTATTAGTACAATTTTGTTATTATAAAAATAACAAAAAATGACAGATGACTGTTAATTTCAGTAAAAAAAAAATAATTTTATATTGTAGTTTTTGCAATCACACATTTATGGTAAAAAAAAAAGAAAATAGTATGAAAGTAAATTACTTTCATATATTACTCATAATAATTTATGGCTAATTACAAATTTGCATTAAAATTTAAAATTTAAGTTGGAAAACCAGCACCATACTGGGAAGGAACGGCTGTTGTAAATGGAGAATTTAAAGAAATAAAATTAACTGATTTCAAAGGCAAATATCTTGTATTTTTCTTTTACCCACTTGATTTGTAAGTGATAAAACATTTATTATTATAATATCAAAATGACTGATTGATTAAAAATTATTTTTTAATTTTACAAAACTAATCATATTTTATTTCAGTACCTTTGTGTGTCCAACTGAAATTTTAGCATTTTCTGACCGAGTTCAAGAGTTTAAAAAATTAAACGTCCAAGTAGTTGCAGCATCAGTAGACTCTCAATTTACTCATCTGGCATGGATGAATACACCGCGGAAAGAAGGTGGACTGGATAAAATAAAAATACCGCTGCTATCGGATTTAACTCACAAAATATCTAAAGATTACGGTGTTTATCTCGATGATTTGGGCCATACATTACGGTAGATATGCTTCACATTTTTTCATCATTG
Source organism: Cotesia vestalis (assembly GCA_000956155.1). Taxonomy (NCBI): domain Eukaryota; kingdom Metazoa; phylum Arthropoda; class Insecta; order Hymenoptera; family Braconidae; genus Cotesia; species Cotesia vestalis. The sequence goes on along the minus strand of JZSA01003727.1, from coordinate 49,715 downwards.
ATATTATTCAACTAGATTTTTATTATTTATTACTTTAAAAAATTCTACAGAGCGCTATTTATTATCGATGGAAAAGGAATTTTACGACAAATAACAATGAATGATTTACCAGTAGGTCGCTCGGTTGATGAAACTTTGCGTTTAGTACAGGCATTTCAATACACCGATGAACATGGCGAAGTTTGTCCAGCAGGTTGGAAACCAGGCCAAGATACAGTGAGTTGAAAATATCTTTTTAATATAAAATTTATTCTTCAAAATTGTATACAAATTACCTTAACTATATACAGATTTAAATGGTCCTTAATAATTTTATTTTGTTTCAGATAATTCCAAATCCAGTTGATAAAAAGAAATTTTTCTCTAAAAATCTTAACTGATTTGAATTTCGCATGAAAAAAAAAAAATTTTTTTTTTTTCAATTTTTTTGTATTAATAAACTTTGTAACAGTACTTTAATTGATAAAAAATGATAACGAGTATTATTATTTATCCTTGGTACGTTTAGGACTGGAAATAGTTATCAACTGAACACGTCTAGGTGTCTTGGCAGAAATAAATTTTGGTTTATCAGTTTTAGGCGGAGTAGTTCTGGCAGTTCTATCATTACCTTTTATATTTTCCGTAGTTTTAATTGGTGGTTCAACATTACTGGCTTCATTGTACACCAATTTTATGTCTTCAGTATCCTCCATATTATCTGGTATGGATTTAATAGCATCAACATCGATCGCTTCATTATTAACATCAGGCAGAAAACATGCTTTTTTCTGGCCTACATTTTGTTTAGTAGTTTCTTTAGCCTCCGATCTTTCATTTAATTTAGAACCATTCACTGAATTAATTGATATTGGTTCATTGGCAGTGTAGACTTTACCTAATTCACCTTCTTGGAAATGTATGATTGAACAGTAACCATCTGTTGATGACACCACCAATATACGACCATCTGACGACCTAATAAATTTCAATAGATTATTTTTAACAATTACTTTACATTCTGAATCATTTCTAAACGGAGACTATACGGTATATTGTGTGACTAGGGATGAAACAAAATGATTTCAGACCAGAATGAAGTTGGCATCGCTCAATTCGAAATCGTATTTTATCCCGCGTTACACATTATATTTTATATTGTCATTATTATTTGTACTTAGGGCCAGTTTTTCAATCCAGGATAAAATTTTATTCAATGATAAAATATATCTATATATTTAATATACATAGATATACTGGCAATGATAATAAAACTTTTATCCTGGATTGAAAAACTGGCCCTTAGTAACAGAATTGTAATAAGTCAGTACAGTTAACGATTAGAATGACAATTATCTAAAGGTATAAAATAAACAAAAGATTCTCTGATAGGATTGAAAATAAAGCTGCAACTTCATCTCGAGGGTAGAAAATCATCAGTTTCTGCCCTTGGGAAGAAAATGATCGTTTCCTGTCCGGCAACAGTCACATTGGTCCGAAATTGACAATGAAACTCGCATTTTCAATACAGGTTATATGAAAAATTACTAATAACTTACCAAGTAACATCAGTAAGACGGGTGTAGTGAATATTAGAAATAATAGCTATTGGCGATATCTGCTGTGTGTCGTAAATAAAAACAGATTTTTGCGTTGCTACCGCAAATACTAAACGATATGGTAGCGCTATAAGAGCGACTGGACCTTGATCTCTTAATTCAAAATACAACGGACAACATCTTACTGCAATCGTTGGTTCATCCAATGACGGTAATATCATTATTGGTCTAAATTTATCGTAAGAATAGAAGATATAAAATAAAACATTATGTACTTTTTAAAATATACAAAAAAAAAACTTACTCTTTAATATTATTACGTGAAAAAATAATAGTCGAATTTGACAAACGATCCGTCGATTCTGGTGATTCAATAATTCCTGAGGGTGCAATTATCAATGAACCGTCAATAGTAAATGTTAATCTACGGAAAAATGATTTAAATGTATCATCGTAAAACAGTCGTATTGTTTTATTTTCTAGCGGATGACCTGGCGGGGTTGGTATTTTCGATTTACTAACACGTTGGATTGTTTTCATACTATTTACATCAATAAGACGACACTGCCTAAAATTTTAATAATCAATTAACATATACTTCATAATTTTTAAACACTGTATGATACGTAAATAAAAATTATCATCATTACCTATCAGTACTCAAAGTTGCGATGTATTGATTACATGGATCCCAAGTTACTCCTTGAACAAATCCTTTGTAATCTTGTAACATACTAATAGTACGACCTTTTTGCACATCCCAAACGATAGCAGTATTGTCTACAGATCCAGATACAAGCATGCTATTGTCTGGTGACCAACTGAGGTCATAAACATCTTCCAAATGCCCTCTCAATATTTTCCATGATGTCCATTGTTCTTCATTTAAATTTTCTTCACCAGGTAATGGAGGTGGTTCTGTTCCTTCCTTTTGCTTCCATAAACAAATTATTGATTCTGAAATAAATATTTAATTTCATACATTTTAATCATCTTTAAAAAAAATGATACTGAAATCAACATAGTAAATTGTGTAATTTTTTTAACAAGTTAAATATCATAAAAAAATTTGAGAAAAAATTCTCCATGTAAAAATTTTTAAAAATCATTGATGAAATTTTTTTAGCATTAATTTTTTTTTGAAAATAAAAAAATTTTCAAGTGTCTGTTAATTTTAGTATTATAAAAAAAAAACAAGATTATAAATGGTGATAAATTATCTGAACCATCGTCTCCGGTAGCTAAAAATTCTCCAGATGGTGAAAATCTGACAACATTCACGGATTTTTGATGACGATTCAAGTCAGCAACACAGTTCACCAACTCTACGCCTAATTCATTTATTGTTACGTGCCAAATCTGTAAAAAATAAAACAAAAATGTATATTATTAATGTTGAAATGTAAATATTGAATATGAATAATGTTTTTACAGACCAAAACATGAGAGTCGGCACCACCAGTTGCTAAACGCCAATAAATTTTATCAGTTTTATCATCCTTGTTTAATTTACATTGTTGTAAATCGACACTCAATACTGGATCACGATTATGCCATGATATTTCTGGTATTGTACACTTCATAGTAATTAACTTTTTAAACTTCTTTAATAATTAATTATATAAATAACATTAACAAAAAATAACCTACAAAACAGAGAAGTCGAACTATGTAACGCCAAATGCCATTGTGATATTTATTTCCCGCTAATTTCCAGTGCTAGCATTTATGGTAGGGGTTAGTATGTTTTCAGGGCCGTAAAATTATCGTGCACCAAATAAAACCAGATTTATTAATTCTATGACATTAAAGTTAGCTGTCACTTGACAATTTTTTAATTTTTTTTAACAAAAAAATTTGTTCTGAAAATTGTTTTAAAAAAATTGCATTTTTAATTTATTAAAATTTCTACAAGTCCATTTTTTTAATAATTTTTTTTTGCTATAATTTATTTGTTAAAAAAAATTAAAACAATTGTAAAGTGACAGCTAAATTTAATGTCATATTAATTCTAAATAAGTAAATACTAAAAATTCTTAAGTTCTTTGATAAATTATTGTTAATATTTGTGTATTTTAATGTTATTTATAATTTTTTTTTAATAATTACTTTTAAAATAGATTATTTGACATGTCGCTATATACTGAATGATACACGTCACAATTTAATTAATTAAGCGCTAAAATCCTAAAGTCCTAAAATAAAATGAAAATTAATTTAGCAGATATTTAGTAATTTTTAAAACTTTTGTTAACAAATAAATTATGGCAAAAAAAAATTGACGTGTAGAAATTAAAAAAAAATAAAAAATGCAATTTTTTTAAAATAATTTCTTGAGAATTAATTTAATTGTTAAATGAAATTAAAAATTTGTCAAGTGACAGCTAACTTTAATGTCATAAAATAAATCCTATCCTACAATAACAAATTGAGATGAAATATATGTGAATCTTATTTATTCGTTATGTGATTGGTCAAATATATTATAAGGATAAAAAAGGCCATTCGGCAGCCGAAATGGAAGTAGATTTCACAAACAGCTAATTTTAATCATAAATATTAATAATAGTAATAATAATAATAATAATTACATAATTTTTTATTTATTTATTATAGATAATGATTTATAATTTTGTACATTTATTTTATTTTTATAAATTTTTTATTTTCAATATATTAATACAACATCAGCTTGACGAACTGAGTCAGAAAATATTTAACTTCGTGTAATTTTATTCTCTTTTGAATGGGTCCACAGGAATCTTTGCAGTCCTTCATTATGTCTGAGACTCTTACTTCCGCTCGCCCGAGAAAATCTAAATAATTAAATTAAAAAAAATAAAATATTTAAAACACAATTAAGTAATTAAATAATTATAATTTTTTTACCGTCTGGAGTATAATAGCCTTTGTCGAAGACAGTAATGCACAGTGTATCTTCATGCAGATCTTTAACTAAAAATTGCATCGAGGTATCCCACATCGGACAATTAGTACCAGGTACAACTGGAGTTCTTTCTTCTTGAGATCCCATTGAGACATTACAGAACGCATTGCATTTGCCTATTAATTAATTGATGAATAATTTATTAATTTAAATTCAATTTGGTGCTTTAATTATCTAAGAGATGCACTTGCAGTTAGTGCGCGTGCAAAGCTTGGTGCAAATAAAAATTGAAAAATTTTAAAGTGATATTAGTCCGAAGAAATTTTCTTAGTCAAGATTACCTTTCTTAGTTAAGATTAAATCTTCAGCTTCTACAACTACTAGAGACAGGCGTCCTTCTGGAGGCTTCCTGCGAACTACAATCATGCCATGCTGTGCGTTAATAACTATCCGTGCTATCATACGTGTGTGCAAAATTATTTAAAAAAATAAGGAAATAAAAATACAGTTATGTGCTTAAATTTAATGAAATATATAAATTTTAATAGTTAATAATAGTGATTTAAAATAAAATTTAATTAAGCAGAAAGCAAAGCAAAATATACGGCACTCTTGGAGTAATAAAAATAAGCCATGCATCCGGCTTACCAGCTGACGCCTTCAAGCTGCTTCCTTGGAGGACTGTTACGAGGATACGACCACAAGAGCTAAATTGCGCTTGTCCTGTATTACCGCACAATGCGAGACATTAAGTAATTACAAATTATTATTATTATTTTAAATACATTTAAACGAAGAAAATTATTTTTTGTTACAAACTTACGGGAGCGTTGACGTTGCAATAAATTTTTTTCATTTTTAGCAAACTGTTTTCTTGCTTCGCGAATTTTTCTAGCCCACAGTGTACACTCACTCGCAGATGGGGCCAGTAAAATAATAGGTCGTTTACTCGAATCTCGTAAACCAAGTGTCCTAGATGCGTCTGACGTAGGAATTATATTGCCGTTCGAGTCGGAGTCACCAATCATAGATAATTCGTTTAAAAATATCGGCTAGAATTTAAAAAAATAAAAAAAATTAGGTAAATTTTTACAAGTGAGGACAAATATTTTAATTTTGATTTTTTTGAATGAAATTTAGTTACATGGAAGAAAATTATACTAAAAATTACAGTATACAGAAAAAAAATTAACTTGAATCAAGTGAATAATGTTAAAGAATTTCACAATAAAAAATATTGTGTATTTGCGTAAATACGATCTGTGATAATAATTTTTTGTTAAAATAACACAAAGTGTGTTGAATTTCAAAACTAATTTTATGTTGACCGTAAAAATTATGGATTAATTAGCTACAAGCTCATTTACTTTTGCGGCGCGTATAAATCTCTAATTTTTTCACAATATTGAACCATAACTACCTTAACACAGTAATTGTGTTGATTTTACTCAATATTTTTCATTGCCTTTATCTTCATTATTTGAATTAAAAATTCTCTAACTACACTGTAAATCCAAGTGTTTTAAAAGTGACTACAAATGGGCATTTAACATAAGAAATTAAAACACGTGGAAGTGTTTTGAAAGTGACTACAATGCTTCAAGATAGGAACGAAATACTATGTGTTTTTTTAAAACACTTGGATTTGTAGCGTAAGAAATTTTTCTTGGTTTAAGTTAACTTTATTTAATTCAAGAATTTTTTCTTGATTCAAATTAATTTTTTTTTCAGTGTATAAATATCGTAATCCTGAACCCTACTGTCAATATCTTAAGTTCTATTATTTTACATTTAAAAATTTACTAATTATATATAAATTCTTACAATGTAAAAACTAATTTATGTGATACTTTATCGTAAAAATTCGTATGTAATTAGTAAATTTGAAAGTGTTAAATTAACACAAAAAAATGTGAAATTCACACAGAAAAGTGTTAAATATTTAACATAAACATTTTTTGACGCAAAATTTTTTACTGTGTAGTATTGTTGCACGGAAAAAAGTAAACTGTAATAAATAACAGTCGATTTATAATAAGTAATGATCAACTGCTAAAAGTTACCACTTCAAACAATAAAATCATGATTTTACTATTCACATTGTAACATTTACAATTTAAACCTTACAATTTACTCTTTACATGGAAGAAAATACTATTTCAAACAGTAATATTCGCCATGTAAATGTCTAAAATGTTAAAGTATAATAATTAAGAATTCAGACTTTAATATTTATCATTTCGTACCTAAAAAATGATGTTATGATATGTAAAAAGTATAGAATAAAGTTAGTAAATTTCTAATACAAGCAACGTCAATATTTACAAAGTAAAATGGTAAATTTTAAACGCAACGCTAAAAATCAAACTGTAATTATTGACTTGCTTAGACTGGTAAAATGTATATTTTAAAAGTATAATTATTACTGTTTGAAATATTAAATTCTCCCAGAGTAAGACCCCCTTCTCTTTCATCTGAGTTCCCCTTCTCTTCATAATATAGACTATATATTGAAATGGCAATTTTTACTGGTTGAAACTGTAATTTTTAAAGATAAAAAAGTCGTTATTTACTATAGTGACAACTAATAATTACTTATTTTGGATATTAAATTATAAATTGTGGCTTTTATACTTTCTACATTAAGTTCTGTAATATTTACATTTTTGCCACCCCGATGTCCGCTTTACTGTTTGAAACAATAAAAACTAACCGGAATCCGAGTGAATATTACAGTTTACTTTTTTCCGTGTACACACGCATAAAAATGATTTTGTTGAGATAACAAAAGACGGGATAAATGAAAAATATGTTGTGGTAACAAATGAGTATAGTTATAGCAACAAATCCATACTAGTTGCATTAACAAAATCGTTCAAGTTGTACTAACAAACCAGTTTGTTCAATCACAAAATCAATTTGTTTCACTAATAAAATCATTTTGTTGCTATAACAAAGTGATTTTATTACAGTAACAAAACTAATTTGTTGCCAAAATATTTTCTAAATCCTCAAAAGCTTATCACGAAAATGATTGTGTATAATGATACTCAATGGGTTATTTCAACAAATTCTCATTGTTATTCTTACAAATTCTCTTCATTACTACAACAAATTTTCTTTGTTACTCTAAAAAATTTTCTTTATTACTTTAATAGAACAATTTTGCTGTTTCAACAAAAAAATTTGTTATACCAACGATAGGATTTTGTCGAAAATTCATTTGTTACCATAACATATCTTAGATTATCTTAACAAAATTTTTTTCTGCGTGTAGTATTCATTTAATTCATAATTGGTTAAGAGGAAAAAAGAACCAAATTTGGATAAATTTGATTAAAATTTAAATTTTCAACACTGAATTTTGTTCTTTATTATTAACTTATTTTTAAACACTAGATTAATTATAAACCAAAAAAAAAAAAAAAAAATAAATAAATAATTATTATTAAATATGTATAAAATAATTTTTTATAAAAAAAAATTTATTTACTTCATGAACAAGAATCATATCATTGATATAAGCTTCTTCAGTTGCAATAAGTTCCTTAATATACTCTTGACGCTTTCTCTCCATCGGATCCAGCATTGAGATATTTTTTTTTTTGTGTGTAAATAAGTGAACTACGGAATTATTGCGTACAGAGAGGTTCATGATAATTCTGTTAAATTTTTCTTCTCTTAATAATACACTGATAGAAGGATTTAGTTCTATTTAATAAGATTTAGTAACAGATACTAAATGATTTAGTAACAAACCTTTCATAACCAAATATTTAGTAATAGTTACTAAATCATTTATTAAAGCCTATTCAGTTCCATCAAATAAATATTTAGTAGTATTTACTAGATGATTTATTGGTACTCAATAAATCGTTTGTTGGTATTAAAAAAATCAATTTTAGCGTGTAACCTTACTTTTTTACTCAAAATAAATCAAGATAATTAAAATAAATAATTTTTAGTAAAAATATAAGGTATTATAAAGAACAGAATCACATTAAGTTAAAATTTTTTATTTGAGGCATACTCAGTGAATAGGTTATGTATCACATTGAAAGTAAATAAAGGCGAACTTATCAGATAAAACGGAGTACAATTCACTTAAATTCCACGATTTTAAAATCTCTTCCATGGTTTTATTAATACAAATTGACTCAATATTTTCATAATAATTAAAATATTAATGTCAAAACACTAAAGTTTTCAACAAATACATATACAATTTTAAATTTCAGCATAGCCATCTACCGACAATACTTACCAAATAAATATTTAGTAACTATTACTAAATATTATTTGGTGGAACTAAATATTCATTTCTATATAATAAGGCTTTGTTCATATTACTATAATTTATTTCGGATAAAAAAATCACTGATTAAACTGTAACAAATAATATTGATGGGTATTAAATATTTTTTTCTCCCAAATAAATGACTAAAAATTTTGTTACTAAATCAGTTTAGTACTCCGTAGTAAATCCTTCTATCAGTGCAACACACATGTGATCTGAGACTTTTCTCTTTACTGCCCTAGGTGTGTAATGTACCATTTTTCTGCACGACGGTGCAGAAAACTTCGTTTAGCGCAGTAGGACGAAAAATGATACTTTCCGCACGGAAGTGGAAAAAAAGCATTTTTCTTACCTGCGTTCCTACGTCGTTTGCTAGAACACAGAAAGCCGTAATTGAAAGGATAAACCTGGCAAGAGGAATAACAGTATCTATAGTGTACACCATAGATTTTCTATTTGGATGAACGAAATTCTGTGAAATTACAAAGTAAGAGTAATGCACGGTCGTTCCAAAAACATACGCCAGTGAAAAAAGTACTGAAATTCCAAAAATTTCCGAAATACTGTCGCATATATCTGCAAGCGCAGCATGATTGTGCCGAATAGTCTTAACTTGCAGGAGTATCTTCAAATATTGATCTTTTTCAACGATCACATACGCTTGCAGCGCGTTATAAATTTCCGCCAGTTCGGCCAATTTCAAGCGCATGCTTTCAAATTTGGTTTTTATCACCGCTAATAAAGTCGAGTACTATGGATTCAAGGCATGTGGACTATGTCCCTTGGATGTAAATGCTATTGATTTTAAAAAAGTTTTCAATAGATTAAAAACTTCATCTAGTGAAACAATAAATAATTTAGAAAAGACAGAAGAAAATACAAAGAATATTGAAGGATTAACTTTTTTGGAAAGTTTAATCGATAAAACTAAACTAGAATCGTTTAAAAATCATGGCAGGTCTAATTGGACTGGACCAGAAGAAGATAAAAGTCTCTTTGAAATATGGTATTTAGCAACGAATAACAAAAAGATTGATCAAATTGTTGATTTCCCTGAGGTAAGTTGTGAGATGCATAAAAGATTAAATATTTGGTTTATTTTTAAACTTATTTAATTAAAGAATTGTTATATTTTATAAATTTTCAAAACTATTTTCTTCATTATATTTCAGGAGAATTTTTCACAATGTCTCTCCAAGGAAACCACCTAGAAAATGCTGACAACATAACAATACCACTAGAACAAAACTTGGAGCCACTGAATGATCCAATAGTACGATAATTATTAAATATTATTAATTATACGGTCAATTTACACGATAATTAAATAATGATTCACTGCTGCGTTATTTGATACTTATAAAAAAAATTAATTTAGCACTATTTTTTTTTTTTAATATTAATCAATTTATATTTACATTAATCAATTTTTTTGAATATTAATCAATTTATGTTTACATCAATCAATTTTTTTTAATATTAATCAATTTATATGTATATTAATCAATTTTTTTTGAATATTTATCAATTTACATTTATATTAATCAATTTTTTTTAATATTAATCTATTTATTTCTGCCACGATAATAATCTAGATCATTCATTGGTGTGTTTGAATATCAACTGATAGAATTTAAGAAATTTATAAATCATGTTTCAAATAAAAAAAAAATAATTACGAATTATACAGGCTATTTTATTATTCATCTATAATAATATTTTTAATGAAAAATTTTCAGGATGTGTCAAAAGATGATGAGACCATGGAAAATGATAACGTTGATTTGTTATTGGGATTGACGTTTGATATTAATGGAAATCTGATTCAAGATTTAAATGCAACAGAGCAATTGACTGCGAATTTTCTGACCCCAGAATTACCAATTGTCTATGCAACTGTATATCTATATTGTATGTATATATAGATATACAGTTTGCATTGGGCGAATTCGTTTAGATTCATTTACATTCATTTTCAATCTTTTTCAATACTTTTTTTTTAATCAGGGATATGATTTTTTTTTTAAGTAATCTTCATATGATATGACATAGCAAGCGAAACTAATTCACTCAACAAAATATTTATTAACTGTGAAAAAATATTAGTTAACTATTAATAAATACTTATTTACTATTAATTAATGTACTTTTCTCCCAAATAAATATTTATTGAATGTTAAGAAATATTAATTGAAATTTAATAAATTAAATAATTCTCTTTAAAAAAATTAAATTAACAATAGTTAATAAATCCTTCAATCAGTGTGTCAATTATTAGTATTTAACTATTTTAATTATTTTTTGCAATAAGAAACCCGGCATACAACATCATTGTATGTTTAAATGTTGCAATTTTTCAACAGAAAATGTTTGTGACACATCACTATAAGTTATTTTAGATTATTACCTGAATGATGACAAAAATATTGCGACAACTGGCTAGACATATAATACAATATAACTACGTTTAAGAAATATTCAAAAGGTTGGCTGTAAGAAGCTAAAGAGTAGTTTTTCTCAAATATTTGCTACAAAACATTCTCAATAGTCTACCTTTTTCTGAAAGTAATTAAGGGATTAGGAAACCTTGGCACATGGCTAACGACCCGGACCCATGACTTCACTAATTACTCTCTACCTCTAACTCTCACAATTTCCTCAACTAATATACTCCTACTTTTATAATTTTTGCATACCTTCAGAGTCTATTCCTACGGTACGTAAGTCCCTACTCTCACCTACTTAAATCTAACTCTATGAACTCCTTTTACGAGTATTACTATCGGTACTCCTCTCCAAATTAAGTAAAGACCGAGTCACCCTAAACTTCACACCATTACTTCGCAACTACAATTTTCACACGTGTAATATTTAAGTATTAATAAATTGAATTATCAAATCAGTACCGAGTTCACTTAAACGATCTCCTTACTTCCGAAATCAATAAATTTAATGCAGAAAAAATTTTTGGGCACACATATATTACGGTAGACTACATTCTCTTAATTAAAATACTCATTATGAATATTTATTACAGCATCAAAGATAATGGGATTTTTTTGGCATTATAAATAAGACTGGCTAAATATGACCGGGTTAGGGATCTCTCAGACTACGGTTTTCCCACTTCTGTTTCATCCGACCCTACAAAAGTAGAAGAATCAATGACAAGCGCTGGTAGACTAAAAGAAGGGATAAGACCCTAATAAATTTTTTGAAGAAGAGAGCTGTAAAAGGTTACCTCCTGAATTGCTTCAAGAACTTCGATCATTCTTACGATAGAATTCGAAGTGCAAAAACCTTAAAATTCAAGACCAATCTTTCGTAAAGTACAATTGTGTATCAATCAATTACTCAAGTACAAAAATGGCAGTAAACAGTTGTGATTTAAAAATAAACCAGACGTCAGTGAAATCCGGAGATTTGAGTGTTAACTCAATATTTTCTTGGGAACAGTACAAACAAATAAGTCTTCTTCAGTTCGCAATTTTGAACTCATGCGACGAACTCATCGACTTTTTATTGAAAAATCACGTTGAGTTGAGCATCAGCACTAACTTTTTGGGGACGGCGCTCCTCGTGGCGATCAAGGAAAAGAAGTTTGACGTCATGAAGAAATTAGTATCTTCCGGAGCTGACATCAACATAATGCCAAGCCATTATGAAACTGCCACCACTTCACCGAGCTATTGAAAGTGGTACCTATGACATACAATTAAAAATAAAATTAACAAGGAGATGAAAATATTCACACAAATGAAAATGCATCAACAATCAACACGGTTGCTTCATATTAAAGTTTACTCATACGCAGGCGCAAACATATGTATTAAACACATACTAACATAAACATGTAGAACGGTCGGATCTAGAGTAAGATATACGATTCTAAAGAAGTTTCACTTCAATAAGTTCTTAAAAAATTATTATTCATAGAATAATACATTATATATATGCATAAATATTATGTGGAGCTCACTAAAAAAATTTATTTGAGCTGTAATATTGAAACCAACAAAGAACTCGAACATATTTCGTTAGGATGGTTTTATTATTTACCTGTCAGAAACAAATGTTTTCAAACTAATAAACTTAATGAACATATACAATAAATAAGATTATCATAAAGTTCATTGTTTTCATACTCAACGCTTTTTTGGAAAATGTGTATGTATGAAATTTAAAAATGTTTAAAAATCTGAGATATTCAAAAAATAAAAGATATATTAGTTGTTCTGTGATATAACCAACACTCAGTAAAAGAAAATATATGTATCATCCATCGGTCGGGTCTTACTGATTACTTATAGCAGGTAACTTAAGAAAGCTACACCTGGAGATAAGGATAGAGCCTTATTAATCTTATATAAATATATATACTTGAGTGTTGACAACTGATCTTTGTTTAGTATTTATATTAAATAACATGCTTGAATAGAATATTAATGAACGTCAACTGTTTGCTAGAAAATTTTGATTATCTGGGTAAAGTTCATTAATACTTATACTACATGAAATACAACAAGTGATTCATAACATTTCGCATGTAATATTTTTCTTAATAAATAATTTCAATCGAATATGTTTTCGGAGTAGTTGATACAACATGATCTAGAGGAGATATTTGGGAGTAATTACGAAACCAAGTTTAGAATGTTATATTATATAGAAGAATAAATTGAGATGATGTGCAAAAAAAACCCACTTAATATCATTTTCATCTACTTTTAATTTATTATTCAATAAAAACTAGAATAGAAAAATAAAAACAATCAGCTGATAAGTAAAAATAAATGACTAAGAGATATTTTTTACCAAAAGTTCAACTAAAAGTTCAGTTCATGGCAAATTAAAAAAATGCTCTTATTTTTTTATCAATTAATTTTGTAAGTAATATTATTTGGAAAAAAATAAAGTGAGTTTAGTAAAATATAATGGGAAATTGAGAATGCAAGAGAGGCATGCATAAACACGATGTGAAGATCATCGATAGAATCTACTTAAGCAGTAATATTGAAACAAAATTAAAAATTCCAACATAATTTATTGAAATGCTTTTATTATTTACTTTTCAGAAACAAATTTCTTCGAACTAAAAAATTTATTGAACTTCTACAATAAATAAGATCATCGAAAAATTTATTTTTTTCATGCTTATCGGTATTTTCATATTTTAATGAAGAATTGAATACCTAGAAATATGGTGGATGTTATATGTTAGAATAAACCATAATGATGGATCGCAGAATGTGTATGTATGAAATTTTAGAATATTCAGAAAACTAAGGTATTCATAAAACGAACGACATAGTAATTGTTTTGCGATACGACCAAAATTTAGTAAAAGAAGATAAATACATTATCGGTGTCGTTTTACTGGTTACTTACAGTAGGTAACTTGAGAAAGCCACACATAAAGATATCTAAAAAGTGCACAGCAAGCGTGTATAAATATGTTTACCTGAGTGTCGTCAATTTATCGTTCTTCCGTGTTCATGCCACGTCTCAGTAGAATACTAATAAATATCAACTATTTGCTAGAATACCCTGATCATCCGAGTTGAATTTATTAAAAACTACATTTAATGAAAGGAAAGGAGTCTTTTATAGCATTTTTAATATCATATTCACGTAAATGAGTGATTTCAGTCCTCAATGTTTTCGGAGCAGTTAATACAATCATGACCTTTGGGAGTAATTTTATATCAATCAGGAAACTCTAGTTGATCTAATATATTATATAGAAAAATGAAATTATGTTATATATAACATGTTATGATATAAAAAAAAATCTCCAATTTGATGGAGTTGAGTATTGATTCGTTGCAGTAATAGTATGCTTGATATATGGTATTGAATATGAATAATAACGATGATTATATATGGAATCCATATTATGGATAGTACTTTTTGGTTTGTTTTTTTCAATAAATTCAATTATTTATTGGTAGGTTCAAATTGAAAGAACTATAATCAGAGTAAATGATTTATAGTAGGGAAAATAATGAATTTATTAATGATTCAAATTTTTTATCACTAAACAGAATAAATAAAGTGATGAAATGCTTTAACTCTTATGTTATTAAGTATGTTGAGTGTATACATTTAGAACGTAACTGTTAGTGAGCAGCTGTAGTACGTGGTATTATCGAAGAATCCGACCAGGAGGGGAATAAGCTGAGTCATATATTTTGTGAATTTTAAAGCCCCTCGTTGCTCGTATCTATATGAAAAAGTAGTCTGTTAAAAGAATTGAAAGTAGTAGTATAGTATAATAATAATAATGATGTTATATACACATATATATAACATGTATACTACATGCTGCTTGACTACAGAGAATATATCAAATTTAGAGACATGAAAGTGTCTCAAGCCAATTAGAGGTTTTATAGTATATTTAAACGCATCACAGCCACGGGTCGATGTCTATGACTGAATGACTCCTATGTGGTAATCGCTTCGGCGTTTATTAACGTGTATATCTTCATTTGTGAAGAATACATTTATTCAATACTGAGTAATCGACTCACTTGTTTCCGAGCAAGAATGCTACAATAATAAAAGCATGTTTACGTGTAAATAACCACGTCGCTTAGAATTAATGTCTAGCGAGAGTTGAAGTTTTTCAAAATCAGAGAGGGTGTTTGAATATGTTGTTTCACTTATACGTGAATAAATAGATATTATTATCAAAATAAAAGTGTTGTAAGAAACTTATGTTTCAAATCAGCACCGCTTTTACAACTGTTAGTCGGACATTATATGATGAAAGCTAACATGTTTGTATTAGTGTAAAAAAGAGATTTCTAAATGTTTTATTTAATAAAACATGAACGAAGCTCCCTGGTTGATCCTGCCAGTAGTCATATGCTTGTCTCAAAGATTAAGCCATGCATGTCTTAGTACACGCCATATTAAGGTGAAACCGCGAATGGCTCATTAAATCAGTTATGGTTCCTTAGATCGTACCCACATTTACTTGGATAACTGTGGTAATTCTAGAGCTAATACATGCAAACCAGAGTTCCGACCAGAGATGGAAGGAACGCTTTTATTAGATCAAAACCAATCGGTGGCTCGTCCATCGTTAATTATGGTGACTCTGAATAACTTTTTGCTGATCGTATGGCCTTAGTGCCGACGACAGATCTTTCAAATCCCAACAAAAACAGTTTCACTGTAAAAAATTGCGCCAAGTCCACGTTCATAAAACTCATCCAAATAACATTTGCACTTTACAAAAAAATAAGACTCATTTCAATAATTTTTATTCTCTACAAAAAAAAGTGAAATACGAAAAAATACCAAGAAACCGTCATAATGTTGGAAAATTTGAAAAAAACTTTTTTGAAAATTTAAAAATTAAAAAAAAATTTTTTTATCGTACTTGGCGCGCGTCATTGAGTACCCCAAATTTTTTCAGGATAAATGAACATCCTTTTAATGTTTAAAAATCTATAAGTAAGTCAACCTAAAAAATGTAAATAATGAAATATTATTTAAAAATAATTTTAACAAAAGTTAGGTAAAATCAACATGGCATACGTATGTTATTTGAAATTTTTTAATTTTCCGCACATCGTTTATTATTTCAATAAAACGCGCTCTCGTGTTCAGTTATGCAATCTACTTTCAAGTGAATACGCCTTCATATGTTGACTCTGTGGTAAAGTCATTGCGAGAATCGAGTTGACTCAAAAATAAAACATATGGCCGACTACATTGAGAAAATGCGGTGTGATTGCCAATCAAAATGTGTTAATTACAATTGAACGAAGCAATTTTAAGTTTCTTCATTAAAGCTTAATTTCGGAACTGAAAAAAATTGAATCAAAAAATTTTATGTAATTTCAGATATCTTAACCACACCACCATATTGACAGTTATTTTCACTAAAAATCTATAAAAAATTTTAGAAACGGATTTTTTCACTGAAACTGATATTAATCCAGTAAGCAGTGTTTTTAAATAGTTGAGTATACTTGACTAATGTGAATCTATAAATATAACAATGTATGAAATCATATATCATGTAACTAGAGCTGAGTATAATTATATACATAATTACATTACATAAATTCAAACGAAATCGTTTTTTCTCGGGTTGAAATTCTTCCGAAAAAATTTGGGGTACTCAATGACGCGCGCCAAGTACGATAAAAAAATTTTTTTAATTTTTAAATTTTCAAAAAAGTTTTTTTCAAATTTTCCAACATTATGACGGTTTCTTGGTATTTTTTCGTATTTCACTTTTTTTTGTAGAGAATAAAAATTATCGAAATGAGTCTTATTTTTTTGTAAAGTGCAAATGTTATTTGGATGAGTTTTATGAACGTGGACTTGGCGCAATTTTTTACAGTGAAACTGTTTTTGTTGGGATTTCATATCTTTTTGTTAAGTGTAATTTTTTGATCGCCTCTTAATACATTTTTAATTTTAAAATTGATTGAACTTTTCCCGCGCAAAATTAGAAATACATAAATAAATTAATTAATGCAGGAAAAGCTATTGTCATATAAAAGGTTATTTGTACGGTTATTGAAAATCAAATCCTAATAACAAAATTGAAATTCTGTTTCTCTCACAGTAGCTAGTAGCATTAAAAAACTTAACGTGACTGACCCGTGTAAACTCCACGGTTTAAATCGATTAACTAGCTTATCAATTGGGATTCTATATTTTTTAGGTATATATAGTTAAATTTCAACATTTTTTTTTTGAATTAAAAAAGTTGTTAATCTAGATGTATTACTCTCATACATAATAATTTGACAATAACAATAATTATTTTGGTAATAATAATGATAATAATATTCTTAACATCAATTTATTATTACCGATAAAATTAATTTCATTCTTATAATTATTATTATTGTTATTGTTATTATGAAATTGTTGTAAATAAAGGACACAATGCATTATACGCATAATTGTTATAAGTATGGCCTAAAGATGACAATTATTTAAAACCCACTTGATTGAATAACACTGCCACCTATAGGCAACGACCACAAAATCATAGAATGTGTACATTGTCCAATGTCCATTCCCAGATCCTGAACTGCTGGCTTGCCGGAAGATAGTAAATCTCAAACAATGTTTAGTCTGTTATATATTAGGTCTCGTTAATAATAAATCAAATTTTATAAGGATAATATGTTTAAAAAAATCCGCATATAAAGTTGTTTGATAGTTTGTTCTAGAAATTTTGTACTTATAAAATATTTTAACATTTTTAATTTAAAGTTTTAATTTTTCTCGCGCAAAATTAAGAATTTATAAATAAATAAATTCATGCAGGCAACGCTATCGTCATATTAAAGCCGGTGTGTACGTTAATTTTGAAAATTAATTTAATAATAACAATATATTTTTTAGTCATAACAATGATAATGATGAATGTTAAAATTGTCATAATTTTTAACGTCAATTTATTATTACCGATATAATAAATTTCATTCTTATAATTGTTATTATTGTTATTGTCATTATAAAATTATTGTAAATAAAGGACACAATGCATTATACGCATAATTGTTATAAGTATGGCCTAAAGATGACAATTATTTAAAACCCACTTGATTGAATAACAATGCCACCTATAGGCAACGACCACAAAATCATAGAATGTGTAAACTGTCCAATGTCAATTGCCAGATCTTGAACTGCTGGCTTGCCGGAAGATAGTAAATCTCAAACAACGTTTAGTCTGTTATGTATTTAGTCTCGTTAACAATAAATCAAATTTCATAAGAATAATATGTTTAATAACATACGCATATAAAGTTGGTTGATAGTTTGTTCTAGAAATTTTGTACTCATAAAATATTTTTACGTTCTTAATTCAAAGTTTGAATTTTTCCCGCGCAAAATTAAAAATTTACAAATAAATAAATTTATGCAGATAACGCTATTGTCATATAAAAGGCTGTTTGATCGTTAATTTTGAAAATCAAATCCGAATAAGAAAATTATAATTTTGATTTTCTCTCTTAGGAGAAAGCCTGCATATAAAGAAATGGTCGAGAGTTATAAGGCGGCCGAAAATGCGAATGAGAATCTAACAGAAACACCATCTCCCGACAGTCAACCTGAGTCTCTAACCATAGAAGCAACGCCCAACATCGAACCGGAAAGCATACCACGAGTACTCGTGAATGAGGTCACAGAAATAATAGCAGAATGGCTCCAAGATGCCATAAAATATCTAAACACGGATGGCAAGAGTGAATCTGGTCGGTTTCATCTTCTATCTGCAATCCATGATGTGCTATATCACAGAAGCCCCGAACTGAACCTGGAACTCTGGTTCCAAACGAGATTCCGAAGAACGGACGGAATGGACCGACCACCTCAGCCACAGGAAAGACCTAGGATA
Organism: Cotesia vestalis; assembly: GCA_000956155.1. Classification (NCBI taxonomy): domain Eukaryota; kingdom Metazoa; phylum Arthropoda; class Insecta; order Hymenoptera; family Braconidae; genus Cotesia; species Cotesia vestalis. Next base: position 30,612 of record JZSA01003727.1, on the reverse strand, counting down.
CCAATGAGTAAGAGAGCCCGAAGGAGATTTGAATACAAATCTACTCAGAAGTTGTGGTCCAAGAACATGTCTAAGGCAGCCAAGAAGATACTAGACGGCGATGTGGAAGACCAGCAACATCCGAGCCTTGAACAGCAAGAGACATTCTGGAGAAACCTACTGACTGAGCAAAGCAAGGAGTTTGAGCAAACGTGTGAACCAACTCCAGCGAAGATGCACGAAGAAGTGCTTCGTCCCATTTCAGTAACTGAGTGCAAAAAATACAGACCAGATCACAAAACAGCAGCTGGGCCTGATGGACTAAAAGCCAAGAACTGGTTGGACAATGTGTCCAATATGGTCAAAGCGACAATAATGAACGTGATGCTTCTGTGGGGCCAGACACCAAAAATATGGCGAGACTCACGTACAGTCCTGATCCCTAAAGAGGCTGGAACTATGGACCCTGCAAAATTCAGACCGATCTCAATATCGTCAATAGTCTTACGACATTTCCATCGAGTACTGGCCGGCCGTCTAACTGACCTAGAACTGTTCGACAAACGCCAGAGAGCCTTTATTAGAGCAGATGGAATTGCAGAGAACTCTTTTGTGCTATCATCAGTGCTCGAT